>VMDO01002551.1:0-164743 GCA_007922755.1 Pedetes capensis | reverse complement strand
TTTTGCTGTATTAACCTCTTCTCTCCCCTCCTCTTTTTTCCCATTTCTGACTCACTTCATTTCTGATTCTCTTTATTTCTTTCTCTGAATTCAAGTTGCCATCTCATGTCATTTCATTGCTATAGCAGAGCTTTGGTGACACCCTCTTCCTTCAGGACATTATTTTCTTCATTAGGGATTCTTAGATTTTTAAAATTTTATAAAATGGCAAGGTTTCAAACTTATTTTGATGATTGGCCAAGGCCTGCCAACTTTGTAAGGATGGACATCAAAAAGAAATCCAAGCAACTATCTTTTATTATCATTATCATCTTATAAAGGGAAGGTTACTTTAGTACCTCTTTATCAACCCTAAAGGAAGTCTGTAATGCCAGAGAAAGAACAGTGCTTTCTAAGAAATGTTACACAGTTGGAAATATTACACTAGTAATTTTTTGGCAGGCTGATGAATACTTCATCATTAATCAGCATTTGGGAACTTTGGGTTTATGTAAATAACAGGATCTTCTTCAACAATAACAATAACAACAATTTTATATAGTATGTATGTGTGAATTGGGCACTGTGCTAAGCATTCTATATTAACTCATTTAGATACAGAATAACCTATGAATGAGTATGATTATCAACATCATTTTACAGTCACAGAAACAGAGGTACAAACATGTTGGGGATCTTGTCCAAGGGCCCGTAGTGACAGAGCCAGGATTCAAACCTCAAACTTCTGGTTCCAGCATCTATATCCTAACTACTATAATATGCTAGGGCTGGGATTTAGCTCAGTTGGTAGAGCACTGCTCTGCAGTCTCTGAGGTCCCGAGTTCGATTCCCAGCACCGCAAAAATGGGAGAAGGACGTGGCAATCCACTCCCAAGGCAATCCCGAAACAGTCAGCCATTGACAACCCTATGAGGGTCGCTATGAGTCGGACTAGACTCGATGGCACCTAACAACAACAACATAATATGCTAGGGCAGGTTGGCCAAATTTGGTCCTAGATTGTGGTAGGCTATTAGAAGTATCTTATATTCAGATGTAGGTTTTATTAGGGAGAGTGGAAAATGAACTTCACTATTGTGTCTCAGAGAGGGAAACAAGGACCTTGGTTATGTGAACAAGGTATTGATTTTTGTGTGTTGATTTTGTATCCTGCTACTCTGATGAAAATGTTTATCAGATTAAGAGATTTCTTGTAGACTCTTGAGGGTCTTTTAAGTATAAGATCATATCATCTGCAAAAAGGGATATTTGACTTCTTTTTCTATTTGGATCCCTTTTATTTCTTTCCCTTGCCTTATTGCTCTGGCTAAGAATTCAAGCACTATATTGAATAAGAGTGGAGAAAGTAGACACTTTTTTTCTTCTTGATTTTGTAGGAAATGCTTTCAGTTTCCCCTCATTTAGTATGATGTTAACTATAAGTTTGTTGTATATATCTTTTATTATGGTCCTTCTACTCCTGGTTTCTTCAGGGCTTTTTTTTTTTTTTATCATGAAACAATATTGAATGTTGCCAAAAGCTGTTTTTTTGCATCTATTGAGATGATTATGTGATTTTTATCATTGATTCTATTTATGCACTGCATTGTTGTTGTTGTTGTTGTTGTTAGGTGCTGTCGAGTCGGTATCCAACTCATAGCGACCCTCATAGGGTTTTCAATGGCTGACTGTTTCGGGATTGCCTTGGGAGTGGATTGCCAGGTTCTTCTCCCATTTTCGCGGTGCTGGGAATTGAACTCGGGACCTCAGAGACTGCAGCGCAGCGCTCTACCAACTGAGCTAAATCCCAGCCCATGCACTGCATTAGGGTTCTTAATTTGCATATGTTGAATCATCCTTGTATCCCTGGAATAAAGTCAACTTGATTATGGTGAATGATCTTTTTAATGCATTGATGGCCTCAATTTGCAATTGTTTTATTGGGGATTTTTGCCTCTATGCTCATCAAGGAAATTGATCTATAGTTTTCTTTTCTTTTCTTTTTTTGTAATGTCTTTATCTGATTTTGGTATCAGGGAAATACTGGTTTCATAGAATGAGTTTTCTTTCTTTTCTTTTCTCTTTCTTTCTTTCTTTCTTTCTTTTTCTTTCTTTCTTTCTTTCCTTTCTTTCTCTATTAGGCAAGTGCACTACCACTGAGCTGCACCCACAGCCACCTTTTTTATTTTTTTACTTTGAGACAGCATCTTGCTAAGCTGTACAGGCTGCCTCTGGCCTCAAACTCATGATCCTCCTGCCTCAGCCTCCTGAGTTGCTAGGATTATGGACATGCACTACAGAACCTGCCATCTCTTTCTATTTTATGGTCTAGATCGAGGAACATTGGTATTAGTTTTTCTCAAAGGTCAGGTAGAATGCAACAGTGAATCCTTCCAGGACTGAGTTTTTCTTTGTTGAGAGATGCTTTATAATTGCTTTAATCTCACTGCTCATTATTGATCTACTCATATTACTTATCCTTTTGGTTCAATTTTGGTGGTCATATGCCTCTAGAAATTCATCCATTTCATCTAGATTTTCTAATTTATTAAAATGTAAGTTTTCAAGGTATTCCCTAATGATTCTTTGGATTTCATTGGTATCTGTTGCAATATCCCCTATTTCACCTCTTTAAAAGTTTTGAAAAGTAAAGATGTCACATTAAAGATGAAGGTGCACCTGACTCATGCCATGGTATTTCCAGTCACATCATATGCTTGTGAAACCTGGACACTGAATAAGAGAGACAGGAGAAGGATTGGTGCTCGTGAATTATGGTGCTGGAGACAAATGTTGAATATACCACAGACTGCCAAATGAGCCAACAGATCCATCCTAGAAGAAGTGTAACCAGAGTGCCCTTTGGAAGCAAGGATTGCTAGACTGTGTCTTGCATATTTTGGACATGTTGTCAGGAGGGATCAATATCTGGAGAAAGACATAGTGTTTGGGAGAGTGGTGAGTCCATTAAAAAAGGGAAGACCCTCAACTAGATGGATTGACACAGTGGTTGCAACAGTGGGCTTAAACATAAACAAGATTATGTGCATGGCACAGTGTTAGGGAGTGTTTCATACTTTTGTACATAAGGTCACTATGAGTTAATGACACCTAACAAACAATAACATCCCTAATTTTAGTAAGTTGGATCTTCTCTCTCTTTCTTTTGGTTAGTTTGGCTAAAAGTTTGACAATTTTGTTTATCTTTTCAAACCAATTGTTCATTTCACTCATTCTTTGTATTATTCTTTTAGTCTCCTTTTCACTAATTTATCCTCTGATCTTTATTCTTTATTTCTATCTCCCAATTTTGGGTTTGGCTTATTTTTTTCCTAAGATCTTGAGGTACCTCATTAGGTTATTTAATTGAGATTTGTCTGATTTTTTAAGATAGGCACTGAAGCTATAAACTTCCCTCTTAGAACTGCCTTTACCGTATCCCAAAGGTTATGGTAAATTGTATTTTCATTTTCATTTGATTCTAGGTATTTAAAATTTTCCTCTCTCATTTCTTCAATGCCCTACTGATCCTTCCAAAGTGTATCATTCAATCTCCCTGTATTTCTATAACTTCTCTTGCTATTTATTTCTACTTTTATTCCATTATAATCTGGTAAGACACAAGAAATTATTTCATTTTTTTTGAATTTGTTAAGACTGGCTTTATGGCCTAAAATATGATCTATTTTGGAGAAAGTTCCATGGGCTCTTGAGAAGAATGTGTATTTAGCAGCTATTGGATAGAATATTCTTTGGATGTCTATTAGGTACAATCTGTTGTGCAGTTTAACTCTGAAGTTTCTTTGTTGATGTTTTTGTCTGGATGATTTATCTATTGATGAGAGTGGGGTATTGAAGTCACCTGGTATCATTATATGTGGACCTACTTGTCCCTTTATGTCTAGTTGTGATTGTTTTATGAAATTGGGTATAGCAACCTTTGGTGTATATATAAGAAGATATAATCATTATATCTTCTTGATGGATTGTTCCCTGTGTTAACATATAGTGTCCTTCTTTATCTTTTCTGACTAATTTTGGCTTGAAGTCTACTTTGTCAGATACAAGTATAGCTATTCCTGATGCTTTTTGGCTTCCATTTGCTTGGTATATCATTTTCCATTTTTTTACTTTATGTGTGCATATATTCTTGCCAGTGAGATGTGTTTCTTGCAGAAAACACGTAGCTGGATCTTGTTTCTTTCTTTTTTTCTTTTTTAACCAAACTAGCCAGCCTGAATGTTTTAATGGGAGAGTTAAGACCATTTAAGTTTAGGGTTATTATTGAGAGCTACTGGCTGATTCCTGTAATTTTTGTTGTTTTTTCCTAATTGATTTGAGTACTATTTATTCTTTTCATTCTCTTATTCATTTTGAGAGTTTGCTACTTCACTGTGTTGAACATGTTTGATTCTTTCCTAAATCTCATTTATTCATCTATTCCTCATGTTAAGTTTAGTCTTTATTTCCTGAGCACCTTGTCTTTTTTTGATTATATGTGTGTAGGCTTCCTTTAAGTATCTTTTGTAATGCTGGCTTAGAGGTCATAAATTGCTTTAGTTTGTGCTTATCTCAGAAGGTCTTTATTTCTGCATAGATCTTTTTTTTTTTTTTGATGTGAGGGGTTGAACCCAGGGCCTCATGCTTGCATGCTTTGCAAGTGCTGTACCACTGACCTGTATCCCCAGCCCATTTTTTTTTTTTTTTACCTTTTGAGGCAAGGTCTCACTAAATTACACAGATTGCCTCTGGTCTTGAACTTGTGATCCTCCTGCCTCTACCTCCCAAGTTGCTGGGAGTTGCTACTGCACCAAGTTGCCAAGTTGCTACTGTGCCCAGCTTCTCCATAGATTTTAAAGGGCAATTTTGCTGGATATAGTAATCTTGTTTGGCAGTTTTGCTCTTAGGACTTGAAATACATCATTCTACACTTTCATAAATCGAGGGTTTCTGTGCTGAGAGGTTTGATGTAATTCTGATGAGTTTGCCTTGGTAAATTGGCATTTTTCTCTTATAGTTTCCAATATTCATCTTAACTATAATGTTGTACGGAGAGGATCTTTTGTGGTCATTTGTATTTGGAGTTCTAAATATCTCCTGTGATTGGACATTTATATCTTTCCCTAGATTTGAGAAATTTTTTGTTATGATTTCATTGAATGGGTTTTCTATGCCTTCAGTTTTTATCTCAACTCCTTCTACCCCATGGATTCTTAGGTTTGGTCTAGGGATCATGTCCCAGAGTTTTTGAAAGTTGTGGCCATGCTTGTTTATTATTGTTTATTATTGATGTCTCAATGCAATATTGCTTTGACCTTGTCTTCAATCCTTGACATTCCTTTATCTGCTTAATCTAGTCCACTGGTAATGCTTTCCACTCTGTTTTTTTTTTAAGTTTGATTTACTGAGCTTTTCAATTCTAACATTTTCATTTTCTTTTATTTTCTTTCCTTTTTTCTTTGGAATATCAATCTCCTTGCTGCATTTTCATTCATGTTGCTGGCTTTCTTATCCAGGTCTTGAATTGATTTTCTTACTTCAGTTCATCTGCTTGAATGCTCTTTGAGGTCATTGATCATTGTAAAAAACAAGACTTTTGAATTCTTTGGCATTTAAATCATTTCAGTATCTTTGGATTTAGTTATTGAGGAGTTAAATACTTTTGGGAGAGTCATATAGCCTTGGCTCTTTGTATACCTTGTGTCTCTATGTTGTGATTCATACATTAGAGTTTAACAGCAAGTCCCCTGATATGTATGTCCTCAGTTTCCCTCTGTGGCATGGCTTGTACTTCCCACCCAAGTAGATCTGTGTCTGTGAATGTGAGCCTAAGTTACAACCAACTTCTTTGGTCTACACCTGTCCTTGGAGTGGTTACTTGCTTAGCTAGTGAAGAGTGGGATGTCTTTAGGGTTTGGAGATGTAAAGATGTGGGATCACTTGCTCTCCCTGACTGAGAAGTTTGAATGTAAGACCTCTTCTAAGGTTATTATCCTCTGTGGCACCAGTGAGTAAGCTAGGAAGTACAGGAGTCTCCTTCTCCAGTGTCTGCTTTCCACGTCTTACACAGATTTCCTGTCTTAAACATTTTTTTCAGAGTGCCAGCTTGTGTACCTGTGAGCTCCCTAAGGCTTTCCTTTACCCATTTGCTTGTGGCACAGTTGGGGGGATTCTCCCCATTCCTTACTGTTTTGCTTAGCATTCCATGTTAGGGCCCATTTCTTTTATAAAGCTAAAGTTCTATAGTTCTGGACTTCACCTGTTCACCAACTGTCTACTGTTCACCATTTCCCTCTCTTGGCTTCGCACTCTTCCCACCTTTCCCTGCAGGTACCCACCTGATGTTTTGTTTCAGATTCTTGGAGATGCAGGAAAGTCCTTGGTGTCTCTAATTCACCATCTTCCAAGGATCTCGTCTCTCTTCCTCGAGGTCAAGCATTTAGTTTCCACACATAAGGAAGAACATGCAGTATTTGTCTTTTGTGTCTGGCTCATTTTACTTAGCATAATGACTCAATTAGAGCCTTATTAATTTAATACCCTAAGCATCATTCACATTCATCTACCTCTCCTCATTTTCTTTGGCTTCTCATTTTCCTGGCTTATCAGAGTCATTTTAGTAGTCTCCTAACTGGTTTCTAGTCTTGTTTTATCTAACCCATCCATTCTGTACATTGAGGTTTTTTTTTTTTTTTATTTTTTTATTTTTTTTTTTAGCACAGATTTAACCATCAATGTCACATCCTTTCTAACATCCTCTTAAAGTGTATCTTCTACCTTCAAAACATTCTTTATTCTTTATTTACTTATTTTTTTGTGGTACTGGGGGTTGAACCCAGGGCCTTGTACTTGCATGCTTTGCAAGTGCTGTATCACTGAGCTGCACCCCAAGCCCATTTTTTTTCTTTACTTTTTGAGACAGGGTTTCTATGTAGACTGCCTCTGGTCTTGAAGTTGTGATCCTCCTGCCTCTGCTTCCTGAGTCACTGGAATTACAGACATGCGCCACTATTCCTGGCTTTCAAAACATTCTTAATGAACAAACGTTATGTGGCCTTCTATTCTTCTTCTTCCTCTGTTCATTTGCCCTCTATTATTCTAATCTACAGTCATAATAAATGCTATTTTGTCAAATGCCCTTTTTTTCCTGTTGGTACTTAGGGGTTGAACTCAGGACCTCACATATACTTTGAGCACTTGCTCTACCACTGGGATGCACTGCCAGACTCATTTTTTACTTATTTTGAGATAAGATCTCACTAAGTTATGCAGACAGACTCTGGCCTTGAACTTGTGATCCTCCTGCCTCAACATCCCAAGCCACTGGGAATACAAGTGTGTGTCACTGTGCTGGCTCCAAAATGCTTTTGGAAAATAGCTATTTGTTGAAAAGTAAACCAAAAATCATCTTTACCAATATTTATAAGATTAAATCATGAAAGTTGTGAGTATCCTAGGTCTTCCATAACAAAGTATCACAAACTGGGTGCTTTGAACACCATTACCTACTGTTGTGCTTGTAGCTTGTAGCTTATAGATGGCAGGTTGTGGGTCTTCTCAGCCTCCATAACCACAAGAGCCATCTCTAGTAGTAAATCTTGCTCTCTTTCCCTTCCAGCCTCCCTCCCCACTCTCTATTTCTACCTATCTATGTATGTCTTACTGGTTCAGTTTCTCCAGAGTTCTCTGACTACTACATCATCCTTGTGTGATTTCCTCTCTTTGAATCTGGACTGTATTTGTGATCCATTTGTGAGCAATAGAATACAATAGAAGAGACACAGTATGACTTCTAAGGTTAAATCATGACAGACCTTACAGCTTCTATGCTCATCTCTTGTACAGCTTGCTTTTGGAATGCTTTCTCTCAGAACCCATACACCCCCCTGGGAAGCCCAGCCCATATACAGAAGCCATGGGTAGTTGCTCTGGTCAACAGCCAATGATAACTGGCAGCATGAGATTGAGCTGTAAATCTCCAACTAGTCCACCCTTCATATATAAGAACCCATATATATATATATGTATATATGTATGTATGTATGTATGTATGTATGTATGTATGTATGTATCTATCTATCTATCTATCTATCTATCTATATATCTATATATATATATATATATGTATCTATCTATCTATAGCCCCTAAGTTTTAGGGGTGGTTTGTAGGCAGCAGTTGCACCCATGCTTCTGACCCCTAAAGCCTGTGTACATGGGTTATCTAACATACACAGAGTTGGCTAATCAAACACTCTAGCCCAGGACTTTAAATCTAGAATAAGTGATATAAAGATGCAGGGACAGTGGAGAGTTTATTATGGAGGCAGCAGAGACTGTAGCAATATCCTGTGTCCAGGGAAACAGCAGCAATAATGTTAGTTGCATTGTATAGCATCTGGTAATGGTCGAGGTGTCCTTCCTAGGTAGTTTCTGTTTTGTGATGTTGGCTCCACTGTTGCCCCACCTAGTCTATCTTGTTCTTGCTGATTTTCTGAGCTTGATTCTTAAGACTTCCTGGTAGGTCTCTGAGCTACCTTAAGTCTTTTCCATCAATTGCTTTCTTCCTCAAATCAGCCAGGGTGAGTCTTTTTGCTTACAACTGGTAACCCTAATTCATAGGCAATTATATTGTTATTCTTTGATGTCCTACTTGGAAGCAACAGTAGAACGGAAGGCACAATCTTTCAAATCTTCACCCAGGGGTGGTTAGCTCAGTTTAGAGTGCTTGCTCTGCACACCCTGAGACCCTGGGTTAGATCCCCAGCATCACAAAAATGGGAGAAGGACCTGTCATCCCACTCCTGAAACAATGCCATTGAAAACCCTATGAATAGCCAAGTAGCACTGATGTAGTGCTGGGCATGGCACAGTGTGTTTTGTCCTGTTGTACATAGGGTTGTTATGAGTCGAAACTGACTTGATGGCACCTAACAACAACAACAACAACAACATCAGGTGGGACCTCTAGATGTGGTTCACAGCTACTGGGGTGGGGCATCATGGTGGAATGGGAGGAAACAGACACTAAACTTGGTAGGATTCAGGAGATGTGTGTGTAGTAGCCCCCAAACTACCACTAATTCACTGTTTTGATCTTAAGCATGTTGCTTCCTTTCCATGGGCCTCAGTTTTTTATCTATAATATAAGATACATTAGATAACTCCTGATGTTTCTTACAGTTCTGAAAAATGTTCCAAGGTGTCCCTTGTGCATTTTAAGCAGATACTCCCTCCAGAGGTTTTCAAGAGGAGGACTTCCAGGTGATGTGCTCTGGACCCCAACCCCACAATCCTCAGGGTATCCCCAGGGAGCTGAGCTGCACACATTACAAACTCTCAATGTTTCTGAATAAATGGCTGAGGGGTGCTCTCCTGCAGCTGGAGGTTGAGGATGAGTGAACAATGATTCCAGAGAGGTGCAGACAAACAAATATAATCCAGTATGGTAAAAATTCATACGAGAGGCTTGAGAAAAGGACTTGGCAGTACAGAGGAGGGGCACACTCATGTGACCTGCTGAGGGATGTGGGGCATCAGAGCACCAGTGAGGGGAAATAATTAGGTCCTCATAGGGAGGTCATGTTGATGCAATAGAAGTTAGTGAAGGGAACTACAGGCTAAGGGACTAGCAAGAGTGAAATAGTTCCATAAGGCTATGAGGATGCTTGGAGAACAAAGAGCAACTCTTTGTGGCTGGAATGAAGTATTCCTGGTAGGTTAGAGGCAGATATCAGAGGCTGAATTACAAGAGGCATTCTAGAACAGTCTAAGAATATTATACTCTCCTGTGGGCAAATGGGGCTGGGGTTTAGCTGAGTTGGTAAAGTGCTGGCCCTGAGTTCAATCCCCACACCACAAAAATGGGAGAAAGACGTGGCAATTCACTTCCAAAGCAATCTTGAAAACAATCAACCATCAAAAACCCTACAAATAGTAGAGAAGCACTGACATACTGCCAGTCATGGCACAGTGTTGGGGAGTGTTTCATTCTGTTGTACATAGAGTCGCTATGAGTCAGACCTGACTCAATAATACCTAACAACAATAGTGGCAAATGGAAACCAGAGATATTGTTAAAGCTGAGAATTATTGGATCAGATATATATCCAAGGGCTGACTTTTTTTGGTTGGGATGTTGGCAGTCAAGAAAAGTCTCTTCTTTTCCTTGAGATACCTTTTCTGGGGTTATACCTGGATAGAAGTTTACAAAATGATCTAAGTCTGCTTCTCCAGAAGCCAAGAGTTCGACTTTTGAACGTCTGAGGGGTTAGGGAACTTTGTGGAATGATACCTAGTTTCTGTTTGTATAGGTACCTATTTTACTGGCTCAATGTGAAGGTGAGACTAAGAAGAACATGTTTGAAAGTATCAAATCTTCTAAAACATATGTGGATTAAGTTGCTGAAAGGTGAAATTTCTCTCCTCATGAGCTAATGATGTCTTCCATTTTAAAATTAGAAACTTTACCTGGAGGGTTTTAGTACTTAGAAAACATCCACATGTACATGGTCACAGTGATAAAAGACATGTTTTCTTATCTGAATGCAGTGACATCTTAAAAGGCTTTCTTTTGTTATATTTAAACTTGCATGTCAAAAATTATTCTTTGCCTACAACTTATTCTCTATTTATTCAATGTCACTGCATAGCAATGTTGATATAGAGTAGGACAGCCTGCTTTTAAGTCCTAAACTATAATTGTTGGAGAAGAATCTTGGCAATGCCAGGTTAATCTCTTCTAATTGGTACTTTATTGATATGGGCTGACAACATAAACCCATGCTAGAATATTCTTATCCATCACCTGGCACAAGAGGCATTTTGTCCTGGGCTTTATGGGGAAAGAATCCATTTACAGCTGTGTTTCAATGTGAGTTTTCCCTGTAGTGTGAGTGTCTCAGCCTGCCATCTACCTCTTCCTAAGGAGGGATCACAACAGGGAATCTTCAGATTAAAGAAACAGCAGCAAGTTTCGAATGAGGTGCTTATACTTTCAACCAGAACTGTGTATACCCTTGTGATCTTTCAACTCTTTTCTTTCTGTTACATGTTTCATTACTCAGGCCCCTTCATATGGAACAATCTGGGTCTAGATAAAAATCTTCACAACATGTCCCTCACCAGAATAATATGGGTTTCCTCTAAACAGTCCTTTGTTTCTTGTTGAAAACAAAAGTGAACAGACATCAGGGAGTAGAGACAAGCATCCCCTGTGTCCCCTGCCAGCTTGTAACCCACAAAATCCATGAGCATAATGCTATGATGCAGCAGTAGAGAATTAGAATAGTTACTATTATGATTGCTACCTGCACAGTTTTGAATAGTTTTTTCCCCCCCGTACCTGGGTGTTGAAGCCAAGGCTTCACACTTACTTTGCAAGTGTTCCACTGCTGGGCTGCATCCCAACCCACTTTTTATGGTCTTGTTAAGTTACACAGGCTACCTTTAGCCTTGGATTTGCAATCCTCCTGCCTCAGCCTCCCAAGTCACTGGGATTATAGACTGAGCCATTGCACCCATTGAAAACCCTATGAGAGTTGCTAAGTCGGACATGATTTGACGGTACCTAACAACAACAACAACAACAACAACAACAACAACAACAACAACATCATCTCCAATTCTTGTTATAATGGTACTTATGTTCTATAAAGTTGCCAGGAACACTGAATTAACAAATCCCAAAGATTTGTTATGGAGGCAAATATCAGGGTTAGGCAGCTATGAGTTTCTGGTTATATTTTCCCTGACCAGTCTATACACAACCTTGTTTTGTGTCTCTGTTTACAGGCACCTTGTTTAGTACATCTTGTTGGTCCATTAGTGTTGAGCTCACTGTCAACAGCACCAAAACTCATGCCTGGAAGAAGCTTTTCTATCACATGTATTTTCTTTTAAGGCACACCACAGCCTTCTTGTGCTTAGGAGCCTAGATTGCACTTCAGCACTGTGATGGGGGCCCTTTAAATAGCAAAGCCATCAATGAAAAATTAGAAGAGTATGGCACTAAATATACCATGAAAGAGGCACTCGCTCTTTGTATGAGAGCTGAAATAAAGGCTCTGTGTGTCCTTGGTTGACCTGAGTTGAGAAATATGTGCTCTGGATGACTCACATTGTCACCACTTTCCATATGCTCAAAAATGACTGCTGTGATGTTTCATCTGCTTTTGACCTTCTTTGGATTGAGAGATGACTAAGAGATCAGTAAAGTACACTTTTTCCATGTGTCTTTGAGGGTGTTTCCAAAGAAAATTGGCATGTGGGGTAGCAACTGAGGAAGGAATGTAGGTGGCAGTGTCCAATAGGCTGGGAGCATAGATGGAACAAAAGCAGACAGGGAAGCCCACTAGTGCAGGCCCCTGCTCTGCTTTCTCCCTCCTTCCTGGATGCCACAAGGTGAGCAGCTTTCCTCCATCACACCCTTCCCCTATGATGCTCCACCTCCCCACAGGCGTAGAAACACAGTATAGTGACTATGGACTGAAATCTCTGAAACAATGAGCCAGAATAAATCCCTCCTCCAAAACAGAAGCAGATTAGAAAGAAGCAGGGAGGGGGTCACTGATTGGGAGTGGAGGCTGGGGAAGTGGGGAAAGGGAGGAGAAATAACATAGAAGGGTAAAGAGGGAGAGGAAAATCTCAAAATAAATGATGTAACTATATGAATGCATGGGAAGAAACAGGGGAAAGGAAAAAATCAATGAGAATATAACCCATGATTATTTATAATTTATTACAAATTAATTAAAATTCCTACTTTTTATCATTTCTTCTTTAATTTATACTGTTCTGTAAAATATGTAAGATGATAAATGCGTAAGCAAAAGTGATTTGTTGTTGTTAGGTGCCATCAAGTAGGTGTCTGACTCATAGCGACCCTGTGTACAACAGGTGAAACAGTATTATTAGTGCTTCTCTGCTATTCATTGAGTTTTCACTGGCTGATTGTTTTTTGGGAGAGGGTTGCTTGGTCCTTCTCCCAAGCCTACTGCACCTGGTGTTCCCAGGTGGTCTCCCATCCAAGAACTAACCAGACCTGATCCTGCTTAGCTTCTGAGATCTGATGGGATTGGATGCCACAGTGGTATGGCTACAGGCAAAAGTGGTTTAATAATTGCAAAATGAATATAGCAAGTGACTTATTACTCTGTATCCCACCAACATTTATAAATAAAGAACAACCAATAAATCCATCCTCCTTTATTTTATTTTCTCAGGCATTTTGTCATAGCAACAAAAAACTAGCACAACTGCTGACATGCCTAAATATTGATTTTTTTGTGGTTACACAAAAGTTTTAAAGAATGGAGAATTGGTGAATGTGGAATCTGCAAATATTGAATATTGATTGAGATATCTTGTCTCATTTAGTTCTTGTTTTGTTAGCTTTGTATTGCCATGACCAAAATACCTGACATATACAACTTACAAGAGCAAAGATTTATTTTGGCTCACAGTTTCAGAGAGTTCAGTCCATCATGACAGTGAAGACATGGTGGACCAGCTCAGTTCACATTGTCATGGGTTAGGAAGTAGTGAGTGAGACAGGAAGCATCCAGAGGTAATATATCCCTAAAGACATGTCCCCAGTGACCTACTTCTTCCTGCTAGGCCTCCCCTCCTAAGTTTCCACAACCACTGACTAGCTGGGGACTAAGCATTCAAACACATGAACCTGTGGAGGACATTTCATATTCAAGCCATAACATGTCTCATGGTGGCTCCTTAATATAGGATTACGTATCTATGTTCTTCATCATTCCCTTAAGCACTTCAACTTTTTGAATTTTCAATGAGATCAATAAGTAAAAGAAAATTATTGTCCGAAATATCTGATTTTATCTTTTGTGTGGCTCTGGGCATGATTTCTTTTGAATCTCTCATCTGCCTCAGAAAGGTTTATAAGTTATATCAGGGATACTAAGAGAAAGAGAGTGCTAGTAATAGGAGCTGCCACTTTTTATAGTGTATACCAGTTTTATAGTGTATACCAGTTGCTTGGGTTATGGCTGTACACTTACTCCCTCATTGCCAATCAAGGTTACAATACTAAAGAAGGGAAGTTTGTTGTTGTTGTTGTGTGCTATCGAGTCGGTATCCGACTCATAGTGACCCTCATAGGGTTTTCAATGGCTGACTGTTTCAGGATAGCCTTGGGAGTGGATTGCCGGGTCCTTCTCCCATTTTTTCGGTGCTGGGAATTGAACTTGGGACCTCAGAGACTGCAGCGCGCGCTCTACCAACTGAGCTAAATCCCAGCCCAAAGAAGGGAAGTAGCATGTACACTGAAAGGACAGTGAAAGACAGGTGGAATTTTCCAGGAAACAGACTTGTAGATGCCCTTTGAATCAGAGAACATTGTCACTGTGGTGCCATTAGCAGAGGAAGATTTGAGTCAGAGTATCTATGTACATGCAGTCATGCAGGTTGTCCATAGAACACTTCCAAAGGTAAACACTCACACAGATTTCTGGGAATGCTTTGTCCTGTTTAAGTACTCTTCATGGTAGCCTTGGACTTCATTCCTTAGGTTGCTTTGCAGTCTGTTTTTGGTCCTGGGTGAGATAGAAGTATCCAGAAACTTCCCTGTTCCTTGTGAAGATATACTAGCGATAGATGATGTGCCTCGAAGTCAGTTCTACCTGAATGGGTATTCCAAGTTTGGTGAAGTTAAAACTAAGGGCTGCAGGGTAACTTCTGGTCTGAAAAGCAAGTAGGGGCTGTGTACAGACCCCAGAGGGACGTGCTGTGCTCAAAGCATTGGAGGAGGGCCAACTCAGCTGAAAGGACCAGCCAGGTGTGACAGAATTGAGAGAAGAGATCATAGCCTCATTGGTCACGGCTTCCATCTATAGGTGGCCCCCATGTGAGCAGTGACCAATTCAATGCTACCTTGTTATTATAAACGCCAGAAAGTACTGAGAGTAGGGTACCTACTCTGGTTTGGGGATAAGCCCTGCAGCATCTTGGAGCGGGGTTCAGCAGTGCCACCCCTACCAGAGGCTGGCCATGCCACAGTGCATTCTGCAGGTGATTTGGCAGGGCAGATCCTCTTGTTCCTTCTGCCTCATCCAGACTGTTGTTTCAGAAGTGGCCATACCCTGGGGATTTGCTGACTCATCATGCACTGGGGTGGCAGGCTGGGGGAAGAGGAAGGGTGTGGCTTGATTCCCCTGCCCCAGGCTGGCAGATTCATACAGACGGGAATGTGGCAAGTTGCACCAGTGTCTAAGGGTTTGAGCTCTCCTTCTTAGTGTCCCAGTGCCTGGGGGAGTACAATGTTAATCAGCAAATAAAAAACACCATGACAGGTCAAGAGGAAGACTGTGGAAGACAGGAAAATATTTTCTGTTTCAGAATTTCTAATGGTGTGTTCTCTCCCTTTCCTTCCCTTCCTCCCTCACCTTCCCCCTCCCCCCAGTGTGTGCCTGACATTTTCATTTTGCACTGGGTTCTGAACATTTTGTAGCCAGTCCTGAGCATGGCAGAAAGGGTGAATGAGAGGGGACAGCTCTGCATAAGGATCCCAAACCATCCTATCTTCCTGGTCCCCATTTGAGTGTTAGGTGTTTTTCATTACTTCAGAAAAGCTCAAAGCTGTTCCTGCTTTATAAATCAATAAGGCTTAGATCATGATTCTAGTTCACCTGGAAAACTGATAAGGGAGCCAGTGTCAGAGGTCCTAGCTCCAAGATTTGCCCTGGAGACACCTGTTCTTTCATAATCCTCCTTGGCCAGAACAATGTAAAAAACACAAGGTTAATGCAAAGGGAAAGGATGATTGCTGATTTATCACAGCATCATAGTGTTAAATTGTACCCTAGTGGCCTAAGAGAGTTAATGCATCTTCCAAAGCAGGTAATTTACTAGCCAGTGAATGAGAGAAAAGAATATGGGATCAGAACACACTTGGGTGGAGCGGGTGAGGGGGGGTCCTTGGAAACCATACAGCACCAGTTTTAACGGAGGATTCAACTGAGGCTCAAGAGGTAAAGGGATCATTCATGATCATGCTTACTTGCTTCCAGGGCTGGACCTGACCTCAAGCTAATGCTTGTCTAGTCTTCTTTCTCCTGATTCAAATAACTAATAAAAATGACCATGTATCTTGTAGCACATATTTTATTTGACATTTGCATCACACTTTATATTTGTAAATTCAGAGTAGTGGTTTTTCTTTTTCTTCTCAACAAGAAATGTCAGTGTCCTATTATCTATGCTGATCAATGTTTTTTGAGGGTGAAATTTATTATGGCATATGTGACATTAGTGTCCATCAGCAGATTTCATAGGCTGGATATGAACCTAACCACTAAGAAATCCAGCCTCCTCATCACGAAATGTGACTGTCTCACTCTTGCTGAGTTAGCAGCAATTGACACAATGATCTTTGTTTTTTGGTTGCTTGAAGTTGAATGTAAAGGACTTGTGGGTGTGGACGGTATGAGAGCTGAGAAAATCACATGCTTTTCTGGAACAGTCATACAAAGAATAAAACTGTCTGGCAAATAGTCCTTTTTCCAAATGATATACTTGTTATAATCTAGGTTAGTTTTACCTGCTATGTAGGACCAGTGTTCTCTCATTAACTCTTTGGAATTATGCGATGAGCCTCAGAAGTCCCAGTTATACACAGTAGATGAGATATGGCAGCTCAGCACATTTGGGTAGGTGCTGAAGTGAGAAGTAAAATGGAATGGGTTATTTTTCCAAAAGAGAATGATCTTTCTACACACAGTGTCAGCACAGCTCTGACTACTTCTGAGATCCTGGACAGAGGAAGAAACAATTGCTTTGAACATTCCTCCATTGTTGGATTCACTTCTGGGATGAAACATGGAAAGAATTATGTGTTGTTTCCCTAGAGTCCCAGTTTGGAACTTCAGGATTGACTAGTTACAGTCCCCGCCCAATTCCACACTCTCCTGATTCTGTTCTACTATTTGGTGTCTTTTGTTAATTGTGTATACTGTAACCAAATAGAATCTGGGAATGTTATAACTAGAGGAGAATTAAATTCTGATAATCAAGCTCCTCTTTCTACATACAGGGAAACTGGGACCTCAAATTTAGTTACTAATTTCAGGTGATCCAGTGTGGTAGTGGCAGGTATGGGATTGCAGCCCATCTTTCTTTCTACTGTGCCATGCTGCCTGGAAACATGCCTGCAACATAAATTATAAACCCTATCAGGAGAAACTTTTGAAATAGTAAACTGGAATTTCAGGGATAGGATGTCAAATAATATCTTTAGAAGGCTGTTCCTAATCATCTCATATGAACTCTGGTACCTTGTAACACAGTACCTGTTGGAGCCATGTCATAGGAGTGCTGTGAATGTGAAATAGACAAGTGGCTTGGTTTGTTGACTTTTCAGTTAGCAGAAAGAGGAAATACCTTCCCAAAGGCAAGACCTTCTCTTACTCATTGTTAACACCCCAGTCTCTGCTATAGTTTCCTGTATAAGTAGCTACTCAGAGGTTTCATGGATCTCTATGGAATATTAACAGAAACTCTTTCTGGTGCCAAAGGTGTTTCAAGTTATTTTATCTACCATATTTTCACTCTAAATGCTGTTGTTCAGAAAACATGCTATTGATCAAAGTATATTAGAATAAAGAGAGCATCTGAGAAAAGATGGCTTTGTGACTTTAATCTTGGATAATTCATCTAAGTCTTCTGGGCAGGAGTCTCCTTATCTTATAAAGAAGTGAGATCATTAAGTTTCCTTCCTGTGTTAACTTTACGTAATCAAAAAAGAGTATGGACTTTTCAATAATAGGATATTTGATTGAGACATTGTATGCTTGTATGTGTGTATGTTTGGCTCGTTCTATAGGTATTATATATGGGAAAGTGGTTTTGTAGTTCTGAAAATCAAGTGCATATGAGTCTAAATGGCTCTACAATTGTATATGGCCTACTGGACAACAGTAACAATAACCACCATAAAATTCAAAAGTTTTTTTGTGGTTTATTGAGAAAAAACTAAAAAATTTATCCTCAGTTAAATTAAAATGAAGTTTGAGGAAGGTATATGTTTAATTTGAAAGGCCCATTACATGTATTTATTTGGAAACCCTATAACTTATTCCTCTATCATAAACCACTATGTTGTGGCCACAAGGATACCATATTGCTTATTGTGTTAAAGCTGAGGATGCTGTAACTCACATTCAGGGTGTTGGATTGGGCTCAGCCTCTAGGAATTGATTTATTACTTAAGGTGAAACCATGAAACCACATGGACTGTTGTCTGAGAATAAGTATGACCAATTGCACCTGTATTTCTCAAAGCAAATGCTACTAAAATCTCCACTCAGCATACTTTTACTCTCAGTAGTATTCAGAAGATATTAATCATACACTGCTCCATGGAAAGAATTTACTTAAGGGGAATTGACAGTACTTTTATATATTTCTCCAAAGTTTGAGCAATAGGGGTTCCTGGCATCACAGACTCTTAAGAGTGAAAAGAGACCATTTAATTCACCTCTTTATTTTATAGATAAGAAAATTGAGACAGGGAGGTTAAGGGACTTGCTCACAGGTACACAGCTGGTTCCAAACATAGTCAAGAATGAAAACACATGTCTCTGTAACTCCTTGTCCAGGACTCTTGTCTGTTTCCTGAACCCTCTAGTGCAACCATTATTTAAGTCCTAAGGTTTGCCTACTATTTATGGTCGTCTCTCCTTGTGGTTGTTTCATCTCCTTGGCTTTAAGAAATCTGGTAGGATTATCTTTCTGGTGGCATTTTTCTGGCCCATCACAATCTAAAATTAAAAGCATCTATGATCCCTTACATTTTTGACTTCTTTTCTTTTCTTTTTTTCTTTTCTCCTCTTCTCTTTTCTTTCCTTTTCTTTCTACAGCCCTGGGAGGTTGCACCCAGAGCCTTGTGCATGCTAGGCAAGTGCTCTACCACTGAGCTGCATCCTCCCTGCCTCTCCCTCCCCACTCCTTCTTCCTCCTCCTCCCCCCTCTGCTTCCTCCTTTTCCTCTTCTTTTTCCCTTCTTCCTTTTCCTCCTCCTCTTCTTTGCCATCATCATTGTCACTGTACTTGGGGTTGAACCCAAGTCTGTGCACATATTTTGCAAGTGCCTCTATCACTGGGCTGCACTCCCAGCCCTTTTTTAATTTTTTAAATTTTGAGATAAGGTCTCACTAAGTTACATACATGGGGCTGGGATTTAGCTCAGTTAGTAGAGCGCTGTGCTGCAGTCTCTGAGGTCCCGAGTTCAATTCCCAGCACCACAAAAATGGGAGAAGGGCCTGGCAATCCACTCCTAAGGCAATCCAGAAACAGCCATTGCAAACCCTATGAGGGTTGCTATGTGTCGGATACCAACTTGAAGGTACCTAACAACAACAACAACAAGTTATATACAGGTTGCTTCTGGCCTCAAACTTGCAATGCTCCTGCCTCTGCCTCTGAGTTGCCAAGTTTACAAGCATGTGCCATGCACCTGACTCCCCTTTTTATTGAGATAGGGTCTTGCAGAGTTGGACAGGTTTCTTCTAGCCTTGATCCTGAGATCCTCCTGGCTCAGCTTCCCAAATGGCTGGGATTACTGGTGTATGACATGGTGCCTATAATACATTTTGATTTCTTACAGTTCAGATTTGACCTAAGTCCACTGGGAGCTTCTTGCTGAAAAGACATCTGATTGGGAGTAAAATGTGACACAATGTTTTGGGTCCTTCACAGAACCTGTAGCAGCTGTGCAAGCGGTGTTCTAAGTTGGGTAGTAGCTATCCTTGAAAATGATTTCTGTTGGTTTATATTTTCTGTTGGATTTACTATTTCCTCATTTTCCTCTAGGCAATAATATTTAATAGTTAACTAGGGCTGTGCCCTAGTTTGACTGACAAGGCCTGTGACCAGTGTTACTCCAGGACATGGAGCTGGGAGAGTCAGTATAGGCCAGGCATACTAACAGAAAACTGCTCATTTTTTTTGTGCCTTAAGGAACACATTTTTCCAAGTTCAGGGAAGAGAAGATTTTTCCCTAGGACTTCTATCTTTTCAAGTCCATCTTGTACTGACATCTGCATTGAGTCAGAAGTCAATACAAACATATCCCAGGAATGTAAGGAGTTCTTATGATTAGAAATCTCTTGACGTAATTCACTGTTTCCCCCCATGAGATCATCCCAATGGATATAAAATAAGCATTTGGTAAAATCCAACACCCATTCCTATTAAAAGAAATATGTAGTGATCTAAGTGCAGGGGATAGTTTCTTAAGTTGGAAAAAGAATATACAAGAAACCTATGGTTGGTTACGTACTTAACAATGAAATATAGAAGCATTCTCATTAATGTCAAGAATGAGGCACAGAGTCAACAGTTTTTTGGAGGTTGTAGCCAATGCAATGAGTGAAAAAAGGTAATAAGAGATAAAACTATAATTACTAATATATGAGCTAATTTTGTAGCAAGAGAACACTGGACTATTTATTGGAAATTGCTAGAATTTATAAAGAATTTATGAAGGTATCCAGATATGAGAATAATATGTACAAACTGTTAATACTGTTATATTTTAAAAATAACTAATAAAGTAAGTAGAAAAAATTTAAAAACAGAAGAGACATTTGTAGATGAGAATACTCTATAGTTAAATGTTCATTCTACCTAGAGGAAGCTTTAAAATCTCAAGAGGGGTCTTTATGTAATACAATGAGCTGGCATAGTAAGGAACTTCTACAAACCAACAAGAAATAAAGCGCAACAACTCAGGAGAGATATAAATCAGAAGCAACAATGAAGTACTTATCATATGTCCATCAGATGGTGACAGTTTAGAGGAAATGGGAAATCTTATAGTTTATAGACCTGTAAATTGGTACATATCCTTTTTGGAGTTCAACTTATTGGGAGCTATTAGGTCTAAAACCCATTTCAAAGAATTTATCCTACAGAGAAACTCATATGCTGAACCCACATATGTGGATAAAAGTCAGTATACAAGAGTATTCATTTTAAGAAGTTTATAGAAAGGTACTTGTATGAGTCAAATATTAGAACTAGCTGAAATGATTAAAGAAATTGTGGCACATGTGTCCTTTGGATTTCAGTGTAGAAAAGAAAAGAATGAAGTGGTTCTGTGTGTAGAGAAGTAGAAAAATATTGAATGCACTCGTAAATGAAAAAGGCAGGTTCTAGTATGGTCAAATTCATGTTTAAGATGCCTATGAATATACAAAAAGGACTGGAAGAATGTTTCAAACAATTACCAGTAATTCCTTCTGGGATGGGGTGTGGGGAAGAGGGTTGAAGGAAAATGTTCCTTTTTAATTCCATGAGTATTCATGTATGCATTATCTTTTAAAAAAATATAAGGATTTTAAAAAGGAAACCTAGTTAGTCTAAAGTCTGAACTAGTAGTGAGTAGTTGAGGTGGGAGAAAAAAAGACAGATGAATAGGACAAGACTAAGAAATATGCTTCTATGTGTATAGTGTATGAAAATATACAAATTATTGTTGTTGTTAGGTGCCATTGGGTCGGGTCCAACTCATAAAGACCCTCTGCACAACAGATGAAACACTACCCAACACTGTGCCACGCCTGGCACTATATCAGTGCTTCTCTGCCATTCTTAGGGTTTTTGATAGCTGATTGTTTTTTGGGAATGGGCTGCTGGGTCCTTCTCCCAAGCCTACAGTGCCCCGTATTTCCAGGTGGTCTCGCATCCAAGTACTAACCAGGCCCGACCCTGCTTAGCTTCTGAGATCTGATGAGATTGGACACCAGAGGGCTATGGCTGCAGGCATACACACAAATAGGTATGTAGAAAAAATTTGAAGAACAGATCATAACTGTTCATTGTGGTTATTCTAAGAGAAGGAGCTAAGAGTGATGGGGCCCTGGGTTTTCTTCTTATGTATTTGTATGTTATTTGAAGTTTTTGTCATAAAAACATTGAAAGGAGTGGAACTCAGAATGAAGTTGCATTTCATTTTAACTTTCATGGTTTCAATGATTGGAGTGGGGGTGTGGTAAAGGGAATAGAATTAACATGGGGCTAGATTCTTTCAAAATACCTTTTAGGACCTTGATCAATGAGAGAGGTATGAAGAATCAGCCTGTTTTTAAGCAATGACCATTCATTTGACATAAACTTTGCCTCTTCACTGATGAGTTCTTCCTGGAGCCTGCTAAACAAACAGGGGCTTCATGGATTCTTCTAGAAGTGAAAGAAGAAAGATCAAAGTTTCCTACAAACTCTTGGTGAACCTTGTAAAATATTGGCTATTCGGCAGGTTGAGGAAGATGTGATTCAATTTGTCTTTCATATTCTAAATATTTTCTGTGATTTAAAGCATTCATTGCTTCCTTTTGCTGTCAAGGAAATGAAGGAAACACATTTCAGTAGCACTTCCCTGAATGCATTTATCTCTAGCTACTGCTATAAATATGTGGTGATCAGATTCTCCCAGTGCCCCATAAATCAAGATCTTTGGCCAGAACTTTCCTTGTGTGCTATGAAGAACTAGTCTCCTCCTCAAGTTATATTATGAATTCTATAGTAACTTCCTTCCCCAGGGATAGAAAGTAACTAAAGGAAAATGTGGGTTTAAATAATGCTAATTTCATGGCTTGATTTACAACAGGCAGTGGAACATCTGTGTGAACTGGTGACTGGCTAGTGTGATGAAGTTTGAAGAGTCTTTTACTGGGTTCTGATTATGACCCAGGCATTGTTTTTAGTGCAGAGGTACAAAGAAAAGCAAGTCATGTTGTCATGGAGTTCAAAATCTTGAAAGAAAGAAGCCAAATTTGAGCCCAAGTCAGAGATATAGCAATGAGTAGGCTTAAAAGTAGAAATCCATCTGACAAAGAACACAGGAATTTGAGTTTAAAGTTTGAATATTTCATGGCTTTCCCCAATTAAAATGCTAGAATAATATTGCCGTTGTTGGTGTTTCATTCCTTTTGTGGGATCTTGGTGATTTGAACTCTAGGCACTACACAAGGTCTTTGAACACTAATAGATAATGAGGTCAGTTGTAAACATTCTAGAAAACAGAGTAGAGTAACTCCCTTTCTACAACCACTGCTAGGATTTCTCTAGGAAGTACCTTGCTATGGTATGCATGTTTGTGTCCTCTCCAACCTCAAATTCATGTGTACAAATCCTAACCTCCAAGGTAACAGAGTTCCCATGAATAGGATTGGTACCCTTATAAAAAAGACCCTGAAGAGTTCATTCAATCCTTCTGCCACTTCAGGACATAGCAAAAACACAGCCGTCCGTGAACCAGGATGTTGGCCCTTACCAGACACTGATTCTACCAGAGCCTTGATCTTGTACTTCCCAATCTGCCTAAGTCATAGGACGTGACATACTACATTACTTTACTTTCCTGATGCATTCAAAATTCATCTTGAAGTACTCATGGCTATAGGTAATTGTCACCCTCCTTTTCTAGCAGGGCAAACTGATAGAATGATGGAGTAGGACTTGAGGGCTCTTGTGTTGGGGAATGTTCAACTATATCTCCCTTGATCAAATGTTTTTAAAGACCCCCTCGCAAAAAAAATTCACAAGTGGTATCTATGTACACTGTGTCCAGTTTGGACAGGAATACCTGAAGGTGCCTGTTAAGTAGCAGAGCAAAAACAGTATGTATTTATGCTTATGATACCAGGCAGTGTTCAGACTTTGCAGGGATTTTTGGCATACCTTCCCAGTGAAACCATAAACTTGAGAGTAGGAAGTGTATCATACAATTTGGTTTCCTAGAGCAATACTGGCGACAAATGGGTCCAATCTTATCCTCTTAAAAGATATTTGAAAAGGAGAGACCTCAGCTGACAAGATATCTAGTGTCATAGGTCAGAATGTCTAGTCCAAATAACAAATTGTTGGGGGGCGCATTGTGGCTACTGGAAACATGAGCCAGCCATTTGGAATTTGTTTGTTCATGACAATTATGCAAGATGCAAATGAAATAATTATTTGCCCTCTTCCAAGTGAAGCATTTGAAGTGAATGCATGGTGCCTCCTGCTAATAAAGATAACTCAGAAAAGTCTTAGCTTAGAAGATCCCTTATGCCTCCATCCATTGGTGTCCTGGCAGATACTCTGCTGCATTTTAATTTTCATCCCATTTATTTGCTCTTTTTATATGTTTGCAGTTTGTGGGGGGTCATTATCCATGCTTTGACAGTGTTCTACCACTGAGCTGTATCCCTACTTCCTTTTTTATTTTTTATTTTGGGGCAGGTTCTTGTTAAGTTATACAGGCTGCTTTTGGCCTCTGACTTGCAACTCTCTTTCCTCTGCCTCCTGAGTTGCTGGAATTATAGGCCTGCACCATGGTGCCTGGCCATTTATTTCCTTTTTAAAAAATGAAATCTTCTCACAGAAGAAAGGTGGTTGATAGGTGTTGTCAAGTCAGGTCCAACTCATAGCGACCCTCTGTACAGCAAAACGAAACACTCCCTGGCACTATGTCATGCCTGGCACTATGCCAGTGCTTCTCTGCTATTCACAGGGTTTTTGATGGTGATTTTCTTAGGATTGTTTCGGGAGTGACTGTCAGGTCCTTCTCCTGTTTTTGAAGTGCTGGGATTGAATTTAGGGACTCAGAATGCACAGAAAAAGTACTGTACCAAGGGAGATAAGGCCCAGCCCAAATAGGTCTTTTGGAAAGTGGAAAAATGGATGAAATGGACACTACTATCTCTGCCCAGGATCTTTTCCTCTAAAGCATCCCTTCAGCTTCCTGCTCCTACCCTGACTAGCTTTCCATAAAGATAAAATCTTTAATAATATAAATGTAAATGAAACCAGGCACAGATGTGCACACCTGAAATCCCAGCAACTCGGGAGGTGGAGGCAGGGGGATTGCAAGTTTGAGGCTAGAGATAGCCTGTGTACCTTAGGGAGACCCTGTCCAAAAATAAAGTAAAAGATGGACTGGAGGTGCAACTCAGTGGTAGAACGCTTGCAGAAGGCTTGGGTGAGGCTCTGGGTTCAAATTCCCAGTAGTGAAAATAAAAAAATAAAAGTAAGTGAAATATAAATAAAACTATAAATATTAAAAAATGTACTTATAGCATTCATTCATGTTAGCCTTCCTTGCCCTTGTCCAGAACTTTCCTTTGCTCGCAGTGCACAGCCTTCACCTGCCTTGTGCTTTCTCCTTTGTCCTTAACATGTATTCTAGAAAAGCTCTTCTCTCACAAGCCTCCAGTGCCCTCTTCTTTCAGAAGTTTGTTCCTTCTTTCTTCTCTATACATCTTTGCAGGGCATGAATGCTAGCATACATACTGACATCTAGAATCTGAGCCAGTTAACTTGGCTTTTCTCAAATCTGCCCACCATCAGGGACCCACTCAATGCAGGTGTGCGGGCACAAACTACCCTTAGAAGTAAGTATATGCCTAAAAATTTGTTGCCTTCATGTCTTTGTGCCAAGGAGCATCCAGTCCTTTTTTGGTAATGGATAGGTAGAGGGCCAGTGATATTGTAACCTCATGGCCATTTGAGGGGCCAGTACAGGGAAAGAAGGCAATGAAACAGGAACGTTATGAAAGACCCATGAGAGGCAAGACTTCCTGCCAGGTCTGTCTCTGGCTGGAGTGCCCTAGTGGCAAGAGTTGGTCACTGTAGACTCACAAGTCAGGAGAGCTCAAGAAGGGTATTTAATGTGGCTCTTCAGCGTGTGGTTTGAGAGCTCCAGAGCCCAGGTACTACTCAGGGAATGTCCCATGTCAGTGGCTCTTGTGATGTTGGAGTGCAGCATTGAGATCCCCCCAATTCTGATGCCATCTGAGAGCGATTTCTTGGTTTGTGAAGGCAGTGGGCTGCTTCAGTTGAGTGGGAAGCAAAAAGTTGTCAGCAGCAAGAGGGCATCTGTCTCCTAAAATCTTTGGTAAGACTTTCATTGTGGCATTTATCACACTGGTATAAATTTTATTTTATACATCAGCTGCATACTAATCTGTGTATTTCATGGGTTCTCAGGACCAAAAAGAGTTTCCAACAAATAGCCTTCAGTAGGTATTTGTTGACTGTAACGTGTAAGTTGCCTGCGGCTGTAGCTCTGTGGCATCTGATCCCATCAGATCTCGGAAGCTAAGCAGGGCTGGGCCTGGTTAGTACTTGGACAGGAGACCGCCTGGGAACACCAGGTGCTATAGGCTTGGGAGACGGACCTGGCAATCCACTCCCAAAACTTAATCTGCCATTGAAAACCCTATGAACAGCAGAGAAGCACTGACAATAGTGTTTCGCCTGTTGTACGTAGGGTCACTATGAGTCGGATACTGACTCAAGGACATGTAGCAATAACAACAACAACAATGTATAAGTCATTGGTAATGGCTGAGTACTGGAGTAGAATTATACTATATTGTGGTAAGATCCTAAAGTGAGCCAACATCCCTTAAATTCCTGTTGGTATCATATTTAAAATGTAAATACATATTTACACTCTGTTTAAAAAGTCCAGTAAATATATATATTTTCCCCTTTCTGGCTTGGAGCAGATCTTTGGACACTATTTCCTCTTAGGAAATTTCAAGTATACAACACAGTGTTATTAACTATTGTCACCATGCTGCACAATAGATCTCCAGAACTTTCATAACTGAAAATTTGTACTTTTGGTGACATCACCCCATTTCTCCCCTCACCCCATCCTTTAGCAACCACTATCTTACTCTGATTCTGTGAGTTGACTCTTTTAGATTCTGTATATAGAGGAGCTCATGCAGTATACCTGTTTTATTTCACTTAGTATAATGTCTTCTAGCTCTGTCCATGTTGTTGTAAAAGGCAAAATTTCCTCATTTTTTAAGGCTGCATAGTATTCCATTGTATGTCCATACTCTATATTTTTTATCCATTTATCTATTGAAGGACACTTAAGTTGTTTCTGTATCTTAGCTACTGTGACTAGTACTGCAATGAGCATGGGACTGTAGATATGCTTTTGTAACCCTAATTTCAATTCCTTAAAACATACTGAGAAGTAGGATTGCTGGCTCATATAGTAGTTCCATTTTTAATTTTTGAGGGACCTTTGTACTGTTTTCTGTATATAGGTATAATGTAAAAATCTTCGCTTTTTGTCACATCCTCACCAACACTTTTTTTCTTTTGTCTTTTTGATAATAGCTATCCTAATGTGTGAGATGACATCTCATTGTGATTTTAATTTGTATTTCCAGGACAATAGAGATGATGAGCAACTTTTCATATACATGTTTGCTGTTTAGATTTCTTCCTTTGTTGTTGTTGTTGTTAGGTGCTGTCAAAGTATCTATTTAAGTTCTTTGCTTTTCTGTCATGTTATTTGTATTTTTGATATTGAGATATATCAGTTCCTTGTCTATTTGGATATTAACCCCTTTTCGATATGTGTTTTGCAAATATTTTTTCCCACTGTACAGGTTGCCTTTTCATTTTGTTGATTGTTTATTTTGCTGGGTAAAAGCTTTTGGTTTGATATAATTCCACTTGTCTATTTTTGCCTTTGTTGCCTGTGCTTTTAGTGCCATATCAAAAAATAATTGCCAAGATCAAGGTTAAGAAGATTTCCCCCTATGTTTTCTGCTAGTTTTCTGGAGTTTTATGGTTTCAAGTCATATGTTGAAATCTTTAGTGCATTTTAAGTTGATTTCTTGTGTATGTTGTGAAACAGGGTCACATTTCTTTCTTTCTTCTTTTTTTTTTTTGCACATGGAAGTCCAGTTTTCCCACCATCATTTGTTTAAGAGACTATTCTTTCCCCAATATGTGTCCATGGCATCTGTGTAGGCAATCAGTTGGCTATTAATATGTGGTTTTATTTCTGGGTTCTCTGTTCTGTTACTCAATAGTTTGATTAATATAGCTTCATTATATAATTGTGCTACCTCCAGTTGTGTTCTAGTTCAAGATTACTTTGGGTATCCAGGATATTATTTGTGGTTCCCTATTAATATTGGAATTGTTTTTGTATCACTGTAAAACATACCAGTGGAATTTTCATAGGAATTACATTAAACCTGTAGATTACTCTGGGTAATATTATTTTTAACAATATTAATTGTTTCACTGTATGAAAATAGTATAGGTTCCCATTTATTTGCATCTTTTAAAAGTTGCTTCATCAATGTTTTATAATTTTTAGTGTATGTTTTTTACTTCCTATGTTAATTCCTAGGTATTTTATTCTTTTTGTTACTAAAGTATATGAGATTGTTTTCTTAATTATGATTTCAGATTCTTCATTGTTAATGTATGGAAACACCACTATGTATCTGCATTTCTGCATCCTGCAACTTTACTGAATCTGTTTATTAGTTCTTACAGTATTTTTTTTTTTTTTTGTGTGTGGAGTATTTAGGGTTTTGTATATGTTGCAAACAGATAATTTTACTGTTTCTCTTTCAGCTTGGATGCCTTTTATTTCTTTCTCTTGCCTGATTGCTTTGGATTTAACTTCCAGTACTTTGTTGAATAACAGTGGTGAAAGTAGGAATCCCACCTTGTTCCTTATATTAGAGGGAAAGCTTTCACTTTTTCAGTGTTAAATGTGATATTGGTTGTGGTCTTTTGTCTCATGTGGTCTTCATTGTGTTAAGTTTCTTCTTTATTTTGTTGAGAGTTTTTATGAAGATAGGGTATTGAATTTTGTCAAATGTTTTTTTCTGCCTCTATTGAGATGATTGTGTGGTTTTCATCTTTTTATTTTGGAGTGTCATATTGATATGTTGGACCATTCTTGCATCTCAGGGATAAATCACACTTTGTTGTGGTGTATGATGCTTTTATGTTTAATTTGATTTAAATAATAGTGAAGATTTTAACACATTGGTCCAAATTTTCCTTTTGTTGTATTATTTTTGTCTGGCTTTGGAATCAAGATAATGCTGATGTCATACAATCAATTTGGGGGTGTTCCCTTGTCTATTTTTGAAAGCATTTAGAAGTTGATATTAATTTTTCTTTGAATGTTTTATAGTATGACCTGTGATGCTCTCTGGTCATGGGTTTTTCTTTGTTGGTAGGTTTCTGTCTGGCTGTTCAGTCACTTTGCTTGTTACTGGTGTGTTCAGGCTTTCTGTTTCTTTTTGATTTAGTCCTAGTAGCTTGAATGTTCTAGGAATTTATCCATTTCTTCTGGCTTTCCAAGTTTTTGGCATATAATTATTCAAAACAGTCCTTCCTGAACCTTTCTTTTCCTGTGTTCTCAGTTATAATGTCTCTTCTTTAATGTCTGATTTCATTTGTGTCTGTCTTCTCTTTCTTAGTCTAGCTATTTGTTGTTTTTATCTTTTAAAAAAGTTTCATTGATTTTTTTTTCTTTCTGTTCAAGTCTTTGTATTTCTTTCCTCCTCCTAACTTTGGGTTTAGTTCTCTCTTTTCCTGTCCTTTGTGTGTGTGTGTGTGTGTGTGTGTGTGTGTTATAATGTTAGGTTAATTTAAGTGAGATCTTTCTTTTTTCCTTTTTCTTTTTAAATGCATAAACTTCTCTCTTGAAATGGCTTTTGCTATATCTCATATTTCAATGCCTTCAGCTCTACCAGCCTGGTATGTGATCCTGTCAGATCTTGGAAGCTAAGCAGAGTCAGACCTGGTTAGTACTTGGATGAGAGACCCCCTGGGAATACCAGGTGCTGTAGGCTTGGGAGAAGGACCTGACAGCCCACTCCCCCAACACAGCAACAACAACAACAACAACAACAGCAACAACACCTTAGCAACCAGAGAAGCACTGACAATAGTTTCAGGCAGGGAGTATTTTGTCTATTGTACATAGGGTTGCTGAATTGGACCTGATTTGATGACACCTAATAACAACATTGATGCTTTTGAGTTATGGTGCTGGAGACGTCTATAGAATACACCATGGATTGCCAAAAGAACCAACAGATCTGTCCTAGAAGAAGTACAACCAGAGTGCTCCTTGGAAGCAAGGATGGTTAGACTGTGTCTTACATATTTTGGACATGTAGTCAGGAGATACCAATACCTGGAGAAAGACATCATGTTTGGGAGAGTGGCAGGTCAGTGAAAAAAAGGAAAACCCTCCACTAGATGGATTGACACAGTGTCTGCAACAATGGGCTTAAACATAAATAAGATTGTGTGCCTGGCATAGAATCAGGAAGTGTTTCAATCTGCTGTACATAGGGCCGCTATGAGTCAGACTTGATGGCACCTAACAACAAAAACAACAATAACAACAACATACATTTTAATAAGCTGTGTTTTCATTTTTTCTTTTATAAATTTCCTTTTGATTTCCTTTTTTACACACTGATTATTCAAATGTGTTGTTTAGTTTTTACGTGTTTTTGTTTTCCTGTTTTCTTTCAGTTATTAATTTCTAGTTTGCTTCAACCGTGGTATGAGAAGATATTTGGTATAATTTTAATATTCTGTTGAGATTTGTTTTATGACATAACATGTCCATCCTGTTCTATCAGCACCTTAGAAGAATGAGTATTCTGCTGCTCTTGAGTAGAATATTCTGCATATATCTATCAGGTTCATTTGATATATAGTTTATTCCAGTCCTTTATTTCCTTATTGAATTTTCTGCCTGGATAGTCTATCCATTATAGAAATGGGGTGTTAAAGTTCCAAGTAGTGAATTGTTTTAATTTCTCCCTTCAAATAATCTACATTTGTTTTATTCCCTCCCTTCCTCCCTTCCCCTCCCTCCCTCCCTTTCTTTCTGTCTGTCTGTCTGTCTGTCTTTCTTTCTTTCTTTCTTTCTTTCTTTCTTTCTTCTTTCCATAATGGAAAGAAGTTTGTTTGCAGTTTGTTAGGTGAAGGTAAGAGATAGTCCCCGGTTCCTAGTGAAGCATGGGTACACCGAGAGGGAAAGAGAGAGCTTCAGAAAGGAATCATAGTACACATACAAGGCATGAATGTGGGCCTCTCAAGAGAGATGAATCCTTCTCTTTACTTCCTGCTTGGATTTCCCCTTGTATCTGACATGTGGCTAACATATCAATGGGGCTTGCTTTTGATCCATTCAGCCACTTTATCCCTTTCAATTGGGCAGTTTATTAATTTATTCACATTTAAAATAATTATTGATAGGTGAAGACTTACTATTACCATTTTGTTAATTGTGTATTATCTATTTTGCAGTTCTTTTGCTCCTGTCTTCCTCTCTTGCTGATTACATTTGTCACTTGATGATTTATTGGTACTGGTTTGATTTGATTTCATTCTCTTTATCTTTCATGTATCTACTATAGGCTTTTCCTTTGTGATTACCATGAGGCTTATATAAATCTTGTAGATATAGCTGTCTTATCTTACACTGATAATAAATTCAGTTTCATGCAAAAATATTACACTCTTCCCTTGTCCCTGCTATACATACACTTTGAATACTTAAAATCAAATTTTACTTCTTTTTACATTTTAAGTCCATTATAAAATTTTTATTCTTATGTTGTTGTTGTTGTTAGGTGCCATCGAGTCGGTATCCGACTCATAGCGACCCTCATAGGGTTTTCAATGGCTGACTGTTTCGGGATTGCCTTGGGAGTGGATTGCCAGGCCCTTGTCCCATTTTTGCAGTGCTGGGAATTGAACTCGGGTCCTCAGAGACTGCAGTGCAGCGCTCTACCAACTGAGCTAAATCCCAGTCTTATTATTATGGTATTTTAATTTTAACATTAGGGCTACAGAAATTTGAGCACTACCATTACAATTTTAGGGTATTATGTATTTGGCTGCACATATGCTAATACTGGTGAGATTTATACTTTCATATTGCTATTTTGTGTGTTTTGATTTTATTTAAAGAATTTCCTCTAGCATTTCTTGTAAGGCAGGTGGAGTGCTGACAAACTCCCTCGGGTTTTGCTTGTCTGGGAAAGACTTTACTCCCTTTCATTTCAAAAGTATAGCTTTGCAAAATATAGTATTTTGGGGTGGCAATTTTTTTGTTTCAGTACCTTGATATATCATTCTACTCAATCATGTCCTGCAAGGCTTCTGTTGAGAAATTTGCTGATAGTCTCACGATGGTTCCCTTGTATATGATGAGTTGGTTTTCTCCGGTTACTGGAATTTTGGGTTATTGCTTGCCACTTTACTGAAAAACTGGGAGGAAGGAATTGGTAAAGGAAGATGGTTTTATTTACAGTCTTGGCCAGAACTGGGAAGATAATAATTTTCAACTTCTCTCCACTTTGCCTGTAACAGTGTTACAATTTAAAGAAAAAACATAAAAACCAAGAAAAATGCATATGTAGATTTAGCTGTGAGGTAAGTTATCAGACCTGAGAGAGGATAAGTCTTTTCCTGGGAGACAGTTCCTACTCTGGGGAGTTCCTCTTTTGGTGCCAGGAGTTCAGCCCATTCTTGTCCCCAGCATGGGATTTCCTGGAGAAATTTTAATTTTCTTTATGGCACCTGTTACATTGTTTCACTGATGCACTCAAAATTTAGTGTCTTTGATTTTTGACCATTTATGCTGTATCTTAGTGTACATCTCTCCAATCTACTTGGGGTTCTATGGGCTTCCTAAGCCTAGATGAATGTATGTCTCCCCATTTAGAAATTAGAAAGCATTTAGAAATTTGGAAAGTTTTTAGCTATTATTTCTTTTTCTTAAAAGTTATATTTTATTTTTAATTGGCACATAATTATTGTATATGTTTATGGGGTATAGGATGATGCTTCAATACCTGTGCACATTATATAATGATCAAATAAGGGCAATTAACATATTTATCATTTCTAATATTTATTACTTGTGTTATTGTTATTGTTGTTAGGTGATGTCGAATTGGGGCCTGACTCATAGCTACCCTCATAGGGTTTTCAATGGCTGATTGCTTTGGGAATGATTTGGGAGTGGGTTGCCACCTCCTTCTCCTATTTTTGTGGTGCTGGGGATCAAACCCAGGTCCTCAGAAAGTACAGAGCAGCGCTCTACCAACTGAGCTAAACCCCAGCCCACTTGTGGTGAGAGCATTAGAAATCATCTTTCCTAGCCATTTTGAAATAGTCAACAAATTTTTCTTTCATTTATTTGTTTATTTATCTATTTATATTTATGTATTTACATTTATTTATTTTTTGTGGTACTGGGGGATTGAACCCAGGGCACTCCACCACTGGGCTGTAGCCCCAGCCCATTTTTTTAAAAAATTTTATTTTGAGACAGTGTCTCACTAAGTTATGCAGGCTGCCTCTGGTCTTGAACTCATGATCCTCTTGCCTCAGCCTCCTGAGTCACTGGGATTACAGGTGTACACCATCACTCCTGGCTCTGAATAGACATTTTAAAAAAGAAGATATATAAAAGGCCCACTGGTACATTAAACATGTTTACAGTTTCCCAGATATATCATCAGGGCTGGGATTTAGCTCAGTTGGTAGAGTGCTGTGCTACAGTCTCTGAGGTCCTGAGTTCAATTCCCAGCACTGCAAAAATGGGAGAAGGACCTGGCAATCCACTCCCAAGGCAATCCTGAAAGAGTCAGCCATTGCAAACCCTATGAGGGTTGCTATGAGTTGGATACCGACTTGACGGCAACTAACAACAACAACAACAAGATATATCATCAGCATCTCTGCCTGTCATTCTGTTACCGATGTGGCTGTTACAGTGACCACACTCTGGACATCTTCCCAGTTTCCATAGAGACCTAGGCCCCACCCTGATACTCTAAGTCTATACACACCTATTAGCTCCCATTATCTGCTCCCCCAGCTGCTTTGAAAGCATTTATGCCTCACATATATTCACCAACATGATACAGGGGTGTCTGTACTCTAGGCACCAGTGCCATTACCTCTCTGGATCCCTGGGCCATGGTCCTTCCATGCATCAGATCTCAGTTCCATCGTCACTCCATGAACCCACTCATCAGATACTGATGCCACCTCTTCTGTAAGAGAATCCACATGCTAGTACCAGCAACAGGAGGGATCCCCTTAGCTACAGCTTCAGTGGAAGAGAAAAATTCACAAGGGTCTTGGGAGTCATCATCACTGAAGACCCCAATAACCCTTGTTGGTTTCCATAAATGAAATCATGTTGTTGGCAAACAGGGATGATTTAATTTCTGCCTTCCAGTTTGGATATCTTTCCTTTCTTTCTTTTGTTTAACTGCTCTGGCAAGAACTCTCAATATTATTTTAAAGAATGGTGAGACTGGGCATCTTTGTCTTGTCCCTGATCTTAGAGGAAGGCCTTTCAACTTTTCACTGTTGAATAATAATGCTGTATTAGCCTTGAGTTTGTTATATGTGGCCTTTTTGTGTGTGTTAAGATACATTACCTTCATTCCTAATCTGTTTTGTGTTTTTATAATAAAAAATGTTGAACTTTTTCATTTTTCTTCATCTATTGTGATGATCACATGGTTTTTAATCTTTCATTTTGTTAATGTGTATCACATTTATTGACTTGCATATGTTATACCATCTGTATATTTTAGGAATAAATATCACTTGGTCATGGTGAGTAAATATTTTAATATACTGTTGAATTTGGTTTGCTAGTATTTTGTTGAGGATTTTTGCATCTGTGTTTGTCAGGGTTGTTGACTTGTAATTTTCTTCTCTTATAGTGATATCTGGTTTTAGTTTCAGAGTTGTGCTTGCCTCACAAAATCAGTTTGGAAGTAGGCCCCTTACTTCATTATTTTGGAAGAGTTTGAGAAGGATTGGGTGTTAGTTCTTCTTTAAATATGTGATAGAATTTAGCTTAGAAATTGTCTTGTGCTGGCATTTTCTTTGATGGGAAATTTCTTATTACTAATTTAATTTCCTTATTTAATTATTGGTCTGTTCAGTTATTTTTACTTTATTATTTAGTCTTGGTAGGTTGTCTGTGTTTGGGATTTTATTCATTTATTCTGGATTATCTCATTTGTTGATGTATAATTGTTCATTGTAATCTTTTATTTTTTGTGCATTTTTATGGTGTCAGTTACAATATCTCCTGTTTCATTTCTGACTTTGAGTCTTCTCTTTTTTCTTGATTAGACTAGCTAAAGGTTTGCTAATTTTGCGTATTTTTCAAAAAGAAAAACTGCTCTTAGTATCATTTTAGTGCATTTTTCTCATTTCTACTTCATTTATTTCTGCTCAGATCTTTGTTATTTCCATCATTTTATAATGTCTAGCCCTTAAAATTTATTTTAGCTATGGTTGTTTTTAATAGTTTTGTCTTTTAATCCTGAGAGTACAATTAAAATTGCCATATATACCACCATTATAGAGTATTCTGAGTATGAATCTTTTACTTGTGCCTTTTTGCATTTTCATATGTTTAAGTTATTAATTGATGACCTCTCATTTCAGCTTAAAATATACCCCTTATGAATTTCTTTAAGGTAACACTATTAGCTTTTGTTTGTCTGGGAAAGTTTTTATTTCTCCCCTATTTCTGCCAGAAGTATTCTTAGTTGGTAGTCTTTCTTTCAGTACTTTGAATATATCTTTCCATTCTCTTCTGACCTGCAGGGTTTCTTCTGAGAAATTTGCTGATAGCCATATTGAAATTCCCTTATATGTGACAGGTATCTTAACTCTTGCTGCTCTCAGAGATTTTTCTTTGTTTGTTTTATTTTTATTCTTTAATACTGGTGATTGAACCCAGAGTCTTGTGCTCACTAGGCAAATATTCTACCACTGAGTTATGTCCTCAGTCCTATCTTTGTTTTTTGATATCTTTGTTTATTGTATCTCTTTGGGTTAAATTTGATTTGGAGAGTTTTGTATTGGTATAAATAGATATTGTCATCTTTCCCCATATTTGGGAAATTTGGAGTCATTACTTCTTTTAATGTTTTTTTCTTCTTTTTCTCTCTAAGGTCCTTCTGTAACTCCTATTATGTGATTATTAATTCTCATGGTGTTTCTCATAAGTCCTATGGGGCATTTTCTTACCCTTATGATGTATAAATTCCTATGGCTTGAATGTTGTTTGTCCTTGCCAAAAACTGATATTGAGGTTTAGTTTCTGAGCAGCAGTGCCAGAAAGTGGGGCCTTTTAGAGTGATTAGGTCACAGGGGTACTACATTCGTGAATAGATATCTTTTTCAAGAGGCCAGGTTAGGTCTCTGGGACTTGATTAGGTCTCACAGGAAAGAGTTTGATCTCATGGGACTCTATTAGTTAACAGAAGAGTGAATTGTTATAAAGCAAGTTTAGACTTGGTGTTTTGGCCTTTTCCTCTTGTTCCTCTTTTGCTTATGAAAGTGTTCCTTCCATGTGATGCTATCTGCTACATTATGATGCAGCATGAATCCCTTATCACTCAAATCTTGAACTTTTGTGCCTCTAAAACTATGAGTTAAATAAATCTCTTGTCTTTGTATCTTATTTGGCCTCAGCTATTTTGTTATAGCAGCACAAAATGGACTAAGACAGCTTTGAGATACTTTTTTGCTTGTCTGACTGTCAAACATTCTGTCTTTGAGCTTACTTGTTCTTTATTCTGCTTAGTCAACACTGCTGTTGGAACTTTCTATTAAATTTTTAAGTTAAGTCATTCTTCATCTCTAACATTTGTTTTCTTAAAAAGTTTTCATTTCTTTGTCAAAGTCTCATTTTTGTGAATACTTTTCCAAATTTCATTTGATTTAAAAATCCATATATTCCTATTGTTATTGAATTTATTTAAAAAGGTTATTCTGAATTATCAGTTACTTTGTAACTCTCTATTTTTTTAGAGTCTGCTATTGGAGTTTTATTAGTTTCTCTTGGTGATGCCATGATTCCTCAATACTTTGGAATTCTTAGTTGATTGTGTTGGGATCTGTGCATTTGAGAAGACAGTCTTCTCTTCCTGCCTTATAGGTATTCTTTAGCAGGGATGGACCTCTGCTATTTAGCATAGCATCTAAAGCTTGCCTCCCTGCCTGGTTTATGCCTAGACTGGGATGTGAAACTGGGATGTGCCGTGTTTGGACTCCTGGGTTGGGGAGGTGTACCCTCTGTGCTCTGCGGAAACACACTTTGTTTCCGCTTGCCTATGTGTGGTCATGAGATGTGCTTTGAGGATGGGTACAGAGGCCGACTCTCTCAGGGCTCAAACCATATTGAATTTCCTACTATGTTTCACTTTGCTGGTAAGCTGTGCTGTTTGCTGGCATCTGATTGGGAGCCACCTCTGGCAGGAGCTACAACAAAGATCCAAGTGCTGGTCACTGTGAGCTCTCTCTCTTTTCTTTGTTTCTACCTAACTTTATGTAGTCTAGTCCTACTGTTTTCTCCAGCAGTCTCAGTGAGATGAGACTGGAGTGACCATGCTGGAAAGCATCTCAGAATGCTGGGAAGCTTGATGTCCAGCTCTGGTTCTTTTTTGGCACTGTGGAAGCCTTGAGTTCAGAGAATCCTCTTGGTGTGGCATTGCACTGACTTGAGGCAGTGGGAGAAGTGACATGGTCAGAGTGAGACACTTATTCTTACCCTTCTGATGTGATTTTCTATTTGGTTCTGTGTTTCTGTGGGTGTCTCAGTCTCATTCCTAAATTTTGAGATTTTTGGGTTTTTTTGCAAAGTTTTTTTTTTTATGTGAATAGTTGCTAGTTGGATTTTCTGTGGGGGGAGGAATGAAGCCTGGTACCTGCTATTCTGCCATCTTGCTGATATCTCTCTGCTGCAGTTTATTAACTTCATTTCTGACCTGTCCCAAGGCTCCTTTCTCCTTCCTTCCTTCCTCTCTCTCTCTTCCTCTTTCTCTCTCTTTCTTTCTTTCATCTTCCTATATATTTCAGGCTGGCCTGGAACTCACTATGTAACCCAACTTGTGATCCTCCTGGTTCAGCCTCCTGAGTGCTGGGATTATAGGGGTGCACAACCATGTTCTGTCAAATTGAGATTTTTTTCAGTGATGAGGATTGAACCCCAGGCCTTGCACATGCAGGCAAATGCTCTACCATTGGGCTATATCCCCAGCCACATCCCAAAGCTACTTCCATCTGTTGATGGATTTCTAATTGTTTTCTAGAGGCGAGATGAAAGATGGTGTGTTAGTTAGGCATTTTTATTGCTGTGACAAAATATCTGACAGAACAACTTAAAAGGAAGAAGGACTTATTTTGATTTGCAGTTTTAGAGGTTTCAGTCCATGGTCAGCTGGATCCATTGCTTTTGGCCTCAGGTGAGGCTGAGCATCATGGTGGTAGAAGCACACGGAGGAGGAGGCTACTCACTTCAGGACTGACAGGAAGCAGAGGGAGAGAGGAAGAGAAAAAGAGAAAGGAAGAGAGAGAGAGAGGGAGAGAGGGAGAGAAGGAGAGAAGGAGAGAAGGAGATAGAGAGACAGAGAGACAGAGAGACAGAGAGAGATGACAAGAGCAACAGCAAGAACACAAACTAGCAACCAGGCATAACCTTCAAATACCTTCAAATATATGCCCCCATGTGACCTATTTCATACCAGGCCCTACTTCCTAAAGTTTCCACCAGTTCCCAAAATGGCACTACCAGCTGGGGACCAAATGGTAGTACCAATGGCACTACCAGCTGGGTACCAAACACTCAACACATGAGCCTGTGAGGGACATTTCATATTCAAACCATAAGAGATGGGAACTTCTGCACTGCCATCTTGCTGACATCACCTTATTTCCTCCACTTTTTCACTTAAAATTTTATTTTTAATTGACACATAATAATTATACATATTTAGGGGAGACATTGAGATTATTCACTGCATCTTTACAGTGTTTAATGATCATACCAGGATAATAAGCATTTCCATTCCTTTAAACATTTATCATTTGTGTTACGGGCCCAAGAATTCCTTTCTTCTAGTTTTTAATAAAATATATAGTAAGTCATTGTAAACTATATTCCCTCTACCATGCTGTAGAACACTAGAACTTATTTCTCCTAATTTGATTTTGATATCCTTTGTCCAACCTTCCTCTATCCCTCCTTTACCCTACACTTCCTAACATGTGCTAATCACTAGTCAACTTTCTATAATACCAACTTTTTCTTTTCCTTTTTTTTTCTGAGACAGAGTCTCACTATATAGCCTAGGCTGATCTCCAGCTCACTAAGTAGCCCAGATTGGCCTTGAGTTTGTGATCCTCCTGCCTTAGCCTCCCAAATTATGGGATTACGGGTGTGTGCCACCATACCCTGCTCTGTAATATTGATTTCTGTAGCTTCTGCATATGAGTGAGAACTTGTAGTGTTTTTCTTTCTATTCCTGGCTTATTTCACTTAACATAAGGTTCAACAATGTTGTCAGAAATGACAAGATTTTGTCCATTTTAATGCTGGCTTGAAGTCTATTGTGTATAGGTAGCATATTTTCTTTATTTAGTCACCCACTGATGGATGCCTCATTTGATTCTATATCTTGACTATTATGAATAGTGCTGTGACAAATATGGGAATGCAAGGATCTTTTTGATGTGTTCATTATTTGGATATACACCTGTACGTGGGATAGTTGGATCATATGGTAGATCCAGTTTTAGTTTTTTTGAAGAATGTCCTTACATGCTATACTAATTTATATTCCTACCAACATTGTATAAGAGGTGCCCTTTCTCCATATCCTTGCCAACATTTATTATTATTTATCTTTTTTTATTATAACCATTCTATCTTCCATCTTCTTAATTGTGAGTAATTATGAGTTTGAGTTTGGACTCCTTTTTTTTGAAGTGCCTTTATGATACTCAGGAGGAAGTTTCAACTAGTCCTTGGATTTATAGATCTGAAGCAGAGGATGGGTCTGCATTAGACATAAAAATATATGAGTTATTTGCAAATAGATGTTATTTCTCTTGGTCAAATGGGATCATCTAAGAGACCATAGAGTGTGAAAAAGGCAGGACTGTATGTCATCCTTTAGTAATAAAACATTAATTTTCTTGACAGAAGAGAATGAGCCAGCAAAAGAAAGAAATCACAATATAGACACAAGGGGAAAGAGAATGTTTCAGGAACGGAAAGGAGGCAGCTATCAACTGTGACAAATGATACTGAGAAGTCAAAGGATAAGAGGATTGAGAAACATCCTGTTGGCTTAGCCAAACAGAAGTTACTGATGATTTTAGCTATATTTTTATTTTTTTGGTGCATGATTTAGGTAAAATTCAAATTAGAGTGAATTGAGTTTTGAGTCTGTAGTGAAGGGATGAAGATTGTAAATATAAAATCTTTTAAAAATAGATAATATCTAAAAGTATGTGATAGATTTGACCTATAAACATTTAGTGGGGAGACTTCTATTTCTGGTAATGACATACAAGCTGCTATAGATTAACTTTCCCCCCAGAGACAGCTAAAAAACCTGCACAAATATTCTTAATAATCTGCTTAAAGGCATGGTAAATCTATAAGAAAGTTACTGAGGTGCTTTCAGACTAGGATCTGGGAAAGAATACTCAGAATAGAGGTCCAGAATTTGGAACTGATTTTTTCCGTGAGAAATTTCTTATTTAATTTGCATTGCTCATTGTATTTCACTGATGACAATGTATTGAACATAATTTCTACAGACTCAAGGACCTGCAAGGCCAATAACTGGAGTTTGGAGCTCTTCAAAATGCAGGGATTCCAGTAAATAGCAATCTTTGGTTAGAAATCATAAACAATTGGGTAGAGTCATTATATGAGTAAGGATGAACCAAAAATACACCCAAATACAAAGAGAGTGAAGTTTAGCTTTGGAGAATTTCAACCCCTGTTTAGATCATGGTAATCTGAGATTGTATATGCCCTAATTTTGTTGTTTGCCTGAAGAAAGTTAAATCCTTTATAGCAAGCTAACATATCCAAAAGGTTAAATAATCTCTCAGTTTTAAAACAAATGTTCAAAATGCAGGCAAAATCAACCTTAAACCATAAAAGTAGAGAAGACTTGTCTGTAGATCAAGGAAAGCAATAGATAATAGAAACAGACTCTTATGGCATTCAGACAAGGAAATTATCAGAATTTTATGTTTATTAGAAAGTTGAAAGAGAAACAAAAGATATGTGATTGAATTTAAAAGATACTCACTACCTAAAACAGTTAAGTAAAGCTGCTACCTTACCTCTGTAAGAGCACCTAACACAAGATCTACCCTTTTAACAAATTTTTAACTGCAAAGCACTGTGTGGTTAACTATATGCCCATTGTTGTAATGCAGATCTTTAGAACTTACTCATCTGTGTTACTGAAACCTGTTGAATAACCATTTCCCATTGTTTCCCCTTCCTTCCAGACCTTGGCAACCACTATTCTGTTTTCTGTTTCTAGGAGTGTGACTATAAGTGGAATCATGCAGTATTTTTCCTTCTTTGATTGGCTTCTTTCACTTAGCATAATGCACTCCAGATTCATCCATGTGGCAGTATATCCTTCTTCTTAAAAACTGAATAATATTATACTCTGTATACATTTTCTTCATTTATTTATTGAGGGACATTTAGATTATTTTCATATCTTGATTATTGGTACTAAGGCTACAGTGAACATGGAAATGCAGATAATACCTTGAGATCCTGATTTTCTATTCTCTTGGAAACATAGCTTGAAATAGATTTTCTGGAACATATGGTAGTTCTACTTTTTAGTTTTTTTGTGTGAATTTGTGTTCCATTATAGCTGGAACATTTTACAGTTCCATCAAATGTACAAAGGTTCCAATTTCTCCACATACCTATACTTATTATTTTTATAATAGCCATCTTAACAGGTGTGATAGTTTTGATGGTCAACTTGACTAGATTAAAAGATGCCTAGGACTAGTAGAGCACACCTCTGTATGGGTCTGTGAGGGCATTTCCAGAGAAAATTTATAGGTTGGACAGTAGCTGAAGGGAAAAGAGCCACCCTGAATGTGGTCAGCACCATCCAATAGGCTAAGGTCCCAAATTGAATAAGTAAAAGAAGGAAAAAAAAAAAAGCCAGTCAACATGTGCAAACTCTACTCTTCCTGAACATGTTACTTTTTTTCTAATATTATTTTATTATTTGTTTTTAAGCTAAAATTTTAAATTGCTAACTCTTCTTTTGATTGGTAATTTTATGTTTTAACACCAATAAAACACTAGGGCACTGTTTTAAGTACATTTTGTATATACATTTAATTCTCAAGATAACTTTGTGGAATAGGAACTATTTTATCTCCATTTTCTTTCCTTTCTTCCCTTAATAATCTTATTAGTAATTTTTAGTGTACAACTTAATGGGTCTCTTTATGACACTTCCATATATTTATTTCACTGTACATTACTCATATTCATCTCCCTAGTTACCCTCTTATGACCCCTCTCCCCCACCCCTCTCACCTCACCAATGGTCCCCTTCTACTTACATGTCTTGTTTATTTGTTAGTTTGTCTGTTTGTCTGTCTGTTTATCTGTCTGTCTGTCTATCTGTCTATCTATCTGTCTGTCTGTCTATCTATCTATCTATCTATCTATCTATCTACCATCTTGATTTTGCCTTAAGGGCAAAATATGTGATATTTCCTTTCTTGTATCCCATTACCCTTTTTTCTTGCCTCTCTCCCTTTTCTTTCAACCATTATCTTTCCTTGCATGGCCCCTTATAGTTTCATGACCTCTATGCATATATAGTGAATATGTATTGAAGTCTAACATCCATATATGAGAGAAAATATATGATGTTTGTCTTTCTGTGTCTGGCTTATTTCACTTAAAATGATCTTTAGTTCCATACATTTACTAGCAAATGCCATGACTTTGTCTTTCTTTATGGCTGAATAAAACTCCATGTTGTATATATACCACTATTTCCTTATTCACTCATTTGTTGATGGACACCTAGGTTGATTCCATGTCTTGGCTATTGTGGATAACACCATAATAAACATGCATGAACAGGTATTTCTGTAGTATATTGACTTATATTCCTTTGGATATATATGTAGGAGTGGTATAGCTGGGTCATATGGTAGTTCTATTTTTAGTTTTTTGAGAAACCTCCAAACTGATTTCCAAAGTGGCTGCACCACCCTATATTCCCACCAACAGTGTAATAGGATTCTTTCTCCCTGTATCCTTGCCAGTATTTGTTGTTGTTTTGTTGATGCTAGTCATTCTGACTGGGGTGAGATGGTATGTACATTTAGTTTTGATTTGTATTTCCCTGATGGATAAGAATGTTGACCATTTTTTCATATGATTGTTGGCCATTTGTATTTCGTCTTTTGAGAATTCTCCATTCAGCTCACTTGCCCATTTTTTGATTGGATACTTTGCTCTTGTGTTTATGCTTATTTTTCCTTCTTCCTCTCTGTGTAGGATTCCTTTAAGTATCTTCTGCAGTGCTGCCTTAGTGGTCATGAATTAAGTTTGTGCTTGTCTTGGAAGGTCTTTATTTCTCCATCAATTTTAAAGGATACATATTCTGGGTATAGTATTCTTGGTTGGCAGTTGTTTACTTTAGGGCTTGGACTATGACATTCTTTGCTTTCCTGGCTTTTAGGATTACAGATGAGAAGTATGATGTTATTCTGATGGGTTTGCCTTTATAAGTGAGTTGACATTTTTTCTTGCAGCTTTAAAAATAGTTACTTTGCTGTGTAGTCTTAGCATTTTAACTTTAATGTGACGTGGAGAGGTACTTTTTTGATCATGTCTGCTTGGGTTTCTAAATGCCTCATATGTTTGGGTAAATATATATAATTTTACCTTAGCTTTGGAAAGTTTTCTTCTATTGTTTTATTGAAGAGTTTTTTGTGCCTTTAGTTTTAATCTCAGCACCTTCTTCTAGCTCTTGGATTCTTAGTTTTGATCTCTTCATCATGTCCTACAGTTACTGAAAGTTGTATCATGCTCTTTTTTTCCTCTATTGATGTCTGAGTGTAGTATTTCATTGATGTCTTCTATCTCTGATATTCTTTTTTTGTTTGATCTAGCCTGCTGATGTTACTTTCCATTATGTTTTTGACTTATCAAAATTTTCATTTCCAACATTTTAATTTTTAAAAATAATATCAGTTTCCTTGCTGAATTTCTCATCTAGAACCAGAACTGATTTTGTTAGTCCATTTGTTTGTGTCCTCTTTGAGATTATTAATCATTTTTATGATTAGAAATTTGAATTATTTGTCCAGCATATCAACTATTTTAGTATCTTTGGTTTCACTTATTAGGGAGTTATGATATCTTTTAGAGGATTCATGGTGGCTTTCTTTTTCATATCTTTTGTATTACCTTTTTGTGGTTTGTAAATCTTTTGGAATGGATAATTCTTTAGGATTCACTGGGGGGGAGGTCCTTCTTTTTGAGCAGCCTTATCTTGGGAGCTCAGTTCCCAGCACACCTCATAGATGAGAACACAATCCACTATAACAGTAACAACAAGCCAAACCAGAGATAGAAATACAATTAAAATAGATTTATACCAACTACTCCACCACTAGTGAATGTGGAAAAAAATAACTAAAATAATTACAAAATAATCATAAGTTATGAATTGAAAAATTAAATTGAAAGAAAAAGCACTAAATGAATGAGATGAAGAAAGGGGCAGAGAAAGGGAAAAAAGGAGTAAACAGTAAGATTAAATGAACAGAAGGAATAAGAAGAGGTAGAACAGAGAAGAGTGTTAGGAAGGAGAGAAGAAAGCAAGAAGTTTAAAAAGTCTGCACAATAAAGAAAAAAATGATAAATTGTACAAACTTAAGAGGAAAAGCAAATAAAAATATAGAAGCTTTTTAAAAAATGAAATGTGAATAGTACTAAAGGTATGTTATTGTTGTTAGGTGCCATTGAGTCAGTGTCCGACTCATAGTGACCCTATGTGCAATAGGCAAAACACTATTGTCAGTGCTTGTCTGATACTCATAGGGTTTTCAATGGTGGGTTGATTTTTGGGAGTGGGTTGCCGGGTCCTTCTCCCACTAAAGGTATTGTTGTTATTGTTAGGTGCCATCGAGTCAGTATCCGACTCATAGTGACCCTCGTAGGGTTTTCAATAGCTGTTTTGGGATTGCCTTGGGAGTGGATTGCCAGGTCCTTCTCCCATTTTTTGTGGTGCTGGGAATTGAACTTAGGACCTCAGAGTCTGCAGTGCAGTGCTCTACCAACTGAGCTAAACCCCAGCCCTACTAAAGGTATAGTAACATGAAAAATTGGTAAACTTAGTGTTAAAAAGAAAAAAAAAAAGGACCAAATATTGGAGCATCTTATTTCTGTGCCTTCTAATGTTGTAGCCTATCAGGTTTGGAGGATGGTCTATTGTACTTGAAGATTTTTTTTTGTTCAGACTGGTGCTGGGCTCAGAACACTCATAAGTTTGTTGCCTATCTATACTGCTTGCTTAATTTTGCAGTCTGTGGGTAGGCAGATTCTTGCTCCAGAGTCTCACCCTTGTGTGACTACTGTTCAAGCTGAGGAGTGTCTCCTGAGTGTGCTGTGGCATGAGGGCAACAAACAGAGCCCTGATATGTTTGCTGGTGGACAGATTTCAGAGCCTTCTACTCTTGCCAGGTGGTAAATAAACACTGAGGGGCAGGAGGGTGCTATAGGACTCAGAAACTCTGCCTGAGCTGATCTTCCCAATTTTCAGTTCCATTGCCAGGAACAAGTCTCTCAGGATCTCTCTAAGGTGGCTACCTCCCCATGCTTGGGGTTGTCTTACTTTGCCACAGAGAGAGTGTGGAACTGCTCACCATATGTACTAAGCTGTATTCACCAGAGCTCCCAGGTGCTGGCCTAGCTTTCTAGGCAAGGCTGCATCTGGGCCTAATGCTGTTCACCACAACCTCTAGTAGCCATTTCACACCCAGCTGCTGTGGCAAGTCATTCCCTGGCTCTCTGTTATGTGGTTTTTCCTTGTTTGGAGGCCTGTGCTGCAGAGAGAGGGAGTACTGGACTACTCATTTCAGAAGCCTCAGCTGCCTGCCTCACTTTCTCAGTGTGGCTGTGCTCACATGCACCTGTGTCACACTTAGGCACTGTGGCCAGGCACGCCCAGGCTCCCTGGGATTTTTCCTTGTTTGAGGCCCCCCTGAGTAGCTCAGTCTAAAACAATGGGCCACCTGCCCATTCTCTGGGTCTGGGGAGTGACAGAGCACATTTCTTCTATGCTGATCTGACTCTCAGGAGAGGCCACTGTCCTGCCATGTCTCCCAGCTGGGTCTAAGTCCTGTGAGATAATGAGATTTTCCTGTGGGGAGGCACACCAGCCTCTCTTTCTCCCCCCAGGCAGCCTGGCTTACCTTCCCCAGAAGGGGAGCTGAGGCTACAAGTTGATTTTTCCTTTTTATGAGTGTTCTTTCCATTTTTAGGTATCCTATAAGCTCTTTTGTGTGATACGCTGCTTCACCTCTCTTTTTTCTTTGGAATTAGGTCTATCCTTTGTTCTTCTGACTCTCTTCCCTCATGGAGTCACAGAGAGGCAGCTTCTGAACCTTCATCTTCCCAGTCAGCCTCAGAAACCTAGAATTTTCCACTATCATTGAGCTCTCTCTCTTGAACCAGGCATAATTTACTGATGTCTTAGTTACCATTACCATTTAAGCTGCGATTTCTTATTTTAGTAAGTGAATAAGGGACGTATAATAAATGGCATCTTGCTGCTTCTAGGTAGATAGTCATTCATTATAACAAGATCACTTGGATTTTATTTAATTATTTATTTTTAATTGATTTTTTTGTGGTACTCGTAGGGGGCAGTTGAACCCAGAATTTTGCACCTACTTTGCAAATGCTATAACATAAGCTGCATCCCCCAGAACCCCCTTATTTCTTGTTTGAGACACGATCTCCCTAAGTTAGGCAGGCTGCCTATGGCCTTGAAGTTGTGATCCCCCTGCCTCTATCTCCCAAGTGGCTTGAATCAAAGCCATGTGCCATGGCACCTGGATTCACTTACTTTTTAGATAAGGCACCTTGTTGTTGTTGTTAGGTGCCGTCGAGTCAGTATCCGACTCATAGTGACCCTCTGTACAACAGGGGAAACACTATTGTCAGTGCTTCTCTGCTGTTCATAGGGTTTTCAATGGCAGATTGATTTTTGGGAGGGGGTTGCCAGGTCCTTCTCCCAAGCCTACAGCTTCCAGCGTTCCCAGGTGGTCTCCCATCCAGGTACTAACCAGGCCTGACCCTGCTTAGCTTCCGAGATCTGATGGGATCAGATGCCACAGGGCTACAGCTGCAGGCAGAAGGCACCTAGTTACTTAAATAAAAAGATAACTAACATTAGAAACATTTCTTCATTAATAACATATCATTGTGAAGTCTTCTGTTTTTATGAGCAATGTTGCAAGCCCCCTTCCTGTATAAATTTAGTGACTGCTTCTGGAAGATACCTAAAGAAGCACCATGACTCTACAATCCATCTGCATAATGCCCATTTAATTTATAGTATTTCCAGTTTGTATGATAAGAACTAAAACATTCTATTGTCTTCACTTAAATATAGTGGTTAGATGCTTTTGTATGAAAGATACACTATTCCCACTTTTTAAAGAAATTCTCACTGTGAGTTTCTACTAAAAGTGAGTAAAAGTGTTCAGGTAGATGGATGCATAATCTAATTCTCTATTAAAAATGTAGATTAAAAGCAGATATTAGCTGATAGAGGAAGCATCATTTCGTTTATTCTTTCTTTCAAACACGAGAGTTTTTAAAAAGTCACCATGAACTTCATTTCAGAAATAACTGGATAAATGACAGAATATGCAAAAGAAGGGAAAAATCCAAAAATAGGAGATATCAAGAAGAGTGCCTCAGCATTGCAGCAAGGCTGTGAAGTTAAAGTTCAGAAATATTGTCAACCAGAGTACTCTTTTGTTTCCATCATGTTTATAATCTCTGTCACGGAAATGATCTTCAAAATAGAATGGAGTTTTCAGTTCCAATCATTGTTTCTGAGCTTGTGAATAATAAACTTTCATCTCTTACAATGACAACTCTTTTCAAAGGCAGGTTATTTCCAAACCAGACTGATTTTACAGTTTCATGACAGGTGGCCTTTTCAACATGTTAACTAAAGAAAAAGGCTCTCCTTTGCTGGCCTACAGCCTACTTTCACCCCGAATTAAATAAGTAGGCTGGGTTTTCACCAACACAAAATAACTTGGAGACCAACAGAGCATAATTTGCAAAATGAGCTCTGCAGTGGACACAGCACTATAGACAGTGACAATTTGGCAGATAACTTGAGAGTTTTTGAGTTTGTCATTTTTATCATCTCTGCTGGAAGTTTCTTTCTCAGCTCAGGGCTGGCACAGGAAGAATTATAACTGTCTGCAATGTGCAGGGCAAAAGCTGTTATTCTGTAGAGTGTAGGGAAAAAGAAAATGGTACAGTGTATGCTCAGCAGTTGTGTCCAGGCCAGCTCTGCCCACAGCACCTCTCTGGCTAGGTGCTCCCCATTACCAATTGGCTTGATGACCAGTCAGTTATTTGGATGGCTGGGAGGCTGCTTGCTCAGGCTCATGTGCTCAGGCAGCTGTGGCTTTGTGGCTTTATGGCTTTCGGCTCCTGTGTGGGTCTGATGTATGCCTTCTCCTTGCCACTCATCTAACTCATTGTGTAAGGCTTCCTTAGTCTTGATAACATTGATCCTCCTGCCTCTGCCCCCTGAGTGCTGGGATTACAGGCGTGTGTCCCCATGGCCAGCTCTCCTTCCTACTTTATTTTGTCTTTCTTTCTGGGAGTTCAGTTATCCATATGTAAGCAGTGATTCCTGCTTCTATATCTCTAAGATGCTCTTTTTTTTTTATCTCCTATTTCTTTCCCCTTTCCTCCTGCTTCCTGGGAGAGTTGCTCAATTTGTAAATTATAAATTTACTCAGCAGCTCTACTAGCATGCTCATATTTCCCTGGAGGTACAAGACACTTTGTCTGACAGTATGTTGGATAATATGTGGTGGGAAAGAGTTAAGGCAAAGGAAGGGGATGAACCCCAGGCCAGAGAGTCTGGCCCCAACAGAAGCTCTGCTTAACACTCCTGATTGTTCTACTCTCCTCGGGTAACTCCTTATGCCCAGGCTCACTTTCAAACCCTTGGGAGTCAACTCTTGACAGAAGCAGCCTCTCTAAGTTGTAATTCATAGTCCTGGGTGATTTAAAAGGCTGTATTTTTCCTCCCTTCCCCAAGTCACCATACTGCGCATCCCTTTAAAATACTCTGAGGAAGTGCAGTGGTGCATGTCTATAATCCCAGCACTTGGGAGGCTGAGGCAGGAGGATGGTGAGTTCAAGGCCAGCCTGGGCTACATAGCTAGTTCCAGGCCAGGCTGGGCTATGTAAGGAGACCTTGTTTCAAGAAGAAAAAATCAAAACAACAACCCTCTCCCCCCTCCAAACAAAAACACCAAAATCCCCAAAAATGTACAAATTGAGCAGAAAACTCCAATAAGAAACAAATACTGACATCAAAATGAAATGGAAAACAAATGAAAAAGCTCCACCTCACTCAAAACTTTCAAACAAAAACCAAAAATTTCAATACACACGTTTTCCTGGAATCTTCTAAGCCAGTTACAACAGGATCAGTCTTTTACCATAAGCTGAATGAATCTAAATTTGTGTCTGGTACAATAAAAAATCTTTCCAGAACAGCACATCCTTGAGTGTGTATTTTTACAGCCATGTTTCTGAGTTCTGTAGCAGTGAAGTGTGCAGCATAGGGTGTGGGCTTATGTTACTGGAGAAGAGCTGGTTTTGTCAGGTGGGTTAGTTTTGTGATTTAGGAGAACACAGCGTTAGTGTTGTACCACCTATCCCTCTAACTCATGAAACAAAATACCTGCTCCCCTTATCTTCCAAACTATAGGACTACTAGATGCATAATAGGCATTTTAGAATTTTTATAAAGATGGTCTTTCATCCCAGTTGACGTTTTCTACACTTGAAGGTCATCCACACAATAAACAAGCAAGCATCATCTTTCTATAAATATAGGAATCAACTTCCTGAATAGGTTTGAGAACAGCAAAACCTAACTCAACCAAACTGAAACAATAGGAGTAGGAACAGTAAAAACATAAAACACCAATTGCCCAAAATTCCAAGAATGGCGTGTGTAGTGGCTTATCTGAGACAACCTGCAAAGGTTTCTTCTTGGGACCCTGAAGCCTGTGGCCCAGGGTCATAGGTACCAATGTGAAGAGCCTTGGGTCTGTGCATCTTTCCTATACCTTGCAAGAGAGAGATTTGCAATCAAGTGGGGTAGACATTCTCTCTTCTCAGTGTACTCTTGCCTTGCAGGCTTCCTCTGTGCGATATGCTGTAACTGCGATTTGACCTGTCCTCCTGGCCTGCCTAGGGAGCCCTAGAGGACAGATCGACTAACATTTTGAGAGATGATGTGGCAGAGTGGAGAGAGTCATAATTTACTAAAGATAGTATTTAGCTTCCCTTAAGAACTTTGTAAGACTTCTCCTAGTCATTAGGCCTCAAGGCCTTTATGAAAATGATGGAAATGTGACTTTGTGAAAGTCAGGAACTCCTTTAGTGCAGGGCTTGGTAAACATTTTCTATAAAGGGCTAGGTAAGTATTTTCAGCTTTGTGGGCCACATGGTCTCTGTGACAACTACTTACTTCTATTATAGCAAAAGAAGCCATGGACAATATGTAAACAAATGGATACAACTGTGTTCCTGTAAAACTTTAGTTGAAAAACAGGTGCAGGGTGCTGCATTTGACCATGGGCCATAATGGCTTACTTGTCTTTTATCTGTGAGGTCCTCAAGGAGCCCCATGGGCAGTTCCTGTTTATAGTAATATGTTAGAATCCAGTTAGAAAAGAAAGCTGAGTATTTTATTTTTAAATAAGCTTTATGTGGAAATAGTTACGTACGGGAGCTGATCCCCAGACAGAACTGAAGTGCCTTGGGAGACCAAGTGGTCTTTCTGTAACTTAGGCAAATCCAATTTTCTGGTTAAAGTAAAAATGTTTGCTTGTTTTTTATGGCTACCCAGTAAGTTCTAAGGTAAAGGAGGTTGTAAGAAGTATCAGAGGCGTAGATTAAATTTCCCCCAGACATGTGTGAGAAGTAGGATTAGGGAGAATTGGAAGGCAGGCAGGAGGAAAGGTCTTTGACCATATGTGCCTGGATTTTGCCAAACTGCCTCTTTTAGAATAAATAATGATTCTGCACAACAGCCATTAGACTTTGGAAATATCCTTGAGTTGCTCTGATTTGAGGCATACACAGTTGCCTTTGGTTGGCCTCTAGGGAGGAAGGCTTAATGAAGAATGAGTCACTTAGGAAGTCTTGATCTGGAAGGTGATAGAACTTCCAGGAGGGGAAGCCTGGACGCAGTAGCACTGAGAGTTTCAAGGGTAGGGGGTGCATTTAGGTGACTGTGACTGCTCTGCTGTCTCCTGGGCTCACATTCCATGCCCCTCCTCACACAGGGAACTGCCACAGAAAGGAAGCTGTCAATCTTGTCAACTGATTGGCTGGTCTTGTGTTGATTTGTCTGAAATCTTTTTTCTTAGAAGGGTGGTCAGTTTTTTCCTTTTAAACTAGTAAATAATATCACATGGCTAGAAGGTCACAGCAGGCTTGCCTAGCTTTCATATACAGTGCACAATTTAATTTTAGAGAGAGATTAGAAAGGTGACTTTTTATTTATATGTTTCACATGTCCAGATATTAACATTTAAATGATTAAAAACTAGTTATATTTCTGAAAAGTTATAACTGACATTTTATTAGTAAAATTTTAAAGTTAGTATTCCAAAGAGTTTCATTATAACTTTTTTTTTTATCAAGCGCTTCTCCCAGAGGAAAGTATATTGCTCCAACTCCAAAATAGAGGTATAGAAGCCCTTGACATTTGCTTAGGGGTTTTAAGAGCATTTCTCTTCCTTTTTCTATAACTTCAAAAGTCTACAGCATAAAGTATGATATGGGCATTTAATTTATTTTGTAGACAGACCAGTTAAAAGATACATCTTATTGGTTCTGGGAGTATGAAAAACCTCTGGCTTTGAATGAGGAAAAAACAATTGTGTGGGTGTGATGTCTATAGAACCCATAAATGTATCCAGTCAGGGACCAGTACCAAGAAAGGGAACTCTATTTTTCATATGAATGTGTGCACTTAAAAATATCCTGTACTATTAATAATAACTTTCACGTGTCTGTCAGCTTGTCTTGCTGTGGGGATTTGTGTTTGCTGTGAGGCTGAAAGTCATGCCACTGGTATTTCAGATACTAACAGGTCCATTTATGGTGGACAGATTTCAACTGAGCTTCCAGACTAAGAGCCTAGGGAGAAGGACCAGCAGCCTACTCCCAAAACAATTAGCCATTGAAAACCCCATATAAAACAGAGAAGCACTGTCAAATATAGTGCTGGAAAATGAGCCCCCCAGGCTGGAAGGAATTCAAAATATGACTGGGGAGGAGTTGGTTGGTTAGTAGGTGCTGTCGAGTCATGTCCGATTCATAGCGACCCTTATAGGGTTTTCAGTGGCTGATTGTTTTGGGATTGCCTTGGAAATGGATTGCCAGGTCCTTCTCCCATTTTTGTGGTGCTGGGAATTGAATCCCGGATAGGAGACCAGATGATTTGTGGCATGACATAAAAGATATCATTCAAAAAGAAAGTAAAATGTTATTAAAATGACAAGGAAAAAAGAAAAGACCAAATTACATGTCAAAAGAGATGCTGGAATTTGCTCTTGAATGTTAGAGCAGCAAAAGTAAAAGGAAGACATGATGAAGTTAAGGATCTAAATAGAAGATTTCAAAAGGCAGCATGAGAAGATGAAAACAAGTATTGTAATGACATGTGCAAAGAGCTGGAGGCAGAAAACCAAAAGGGAAGAACACGCTCTGTGTTTTTCAAGCTTAAGAAAGTAAAGAAAAAATTCAAGCCTCTAGTGGAAATAGTGAAAGATTCCACAGGGAAAACATTAAACAATGCAGGAAACATCAAAAGAAGATGGAAAGAGTACACAGAGTTGTTATACACAAAAGAACTGGAGGATGACCAACCATTTCAAGAGATTGCATGGGGAGGAGTAGCCTCTCCAAAATAAAGTTGACTTTAATGAGGAGAATGGGGTAAAGCCCCTGGTAACTCCTTTTGCTGATGTGGCACAACTCAAAACAAGAAGAAACACAGTGCTTACAACAATGGGATCATACTTGAAAAGATTGTGCCCAGGGCACAGTTGTTGGGTAGTGTTTCATTCTGTTGTTCACAGGATCACTCTGAGTCAGACTCAGCAGCACCTAATGATAATAACATCAATGATAAATAAAGAAATGGTTCAGAGATTTCAAATGATCTCTTGCTATCAAAAACAAGTACTATCTCAAATAACAGGATAGGCTAGGGTGAGTGAGTGCTTCTACTCCATGTGGTCATTTGGATCCCTCTGTGCTGTTGTTCCACCTTCACCATCCTATGGTGTAATCCTCATCTTATGTGTGCACCTGGGCAAGTGTGCACACACAGGCATATGGCATTCTAAGAATATACATAGGTGGGCAGAGGATGTAGTTCATGGTATAATGCTTGCCTAGCATGCCCTGCTTCAGTCCTCAGCCCTGCAAACAATAAAAATAAAAAGAAAATAAAAATGAAAAATATAAAAATAGAAATGGGACTCTATAAAGCTGTTTTAATTTTAAAAATGGAAGAAAATTGCAGATTACAAGCATTCTTTCCTGATTTATCTTCCAGCAACCACGTTGTTCACCTCTGTTTTCACTTGTCCTTTTTCAAGGAGTGAATATTTCATAAGCTTCTCCTTACCAAGCACTCACTTCTTCATAGCAAGCTACAAAGCTGATATTATGGAAGCAGGGCTCTGAGTGGTCAGTAATGAGCTTGCAGTGAGGGGAACGAGCTGGAAGCTGCTTTGCCTAATAAGAAAATCAAACAAGATGAGAGTAACAGTGACAACAGAACACTCTTTGTCTTTCGGAAATTAGGTTTGTCCAGAAGCAGCAGAAGCCTGGGAAAACTCAAAGTGAAATATCATCTTCAGGATCATATTACCTTCAAAAACAATTGAAAAAACTAAAAAGTAATGGAAACCACTTTCTATATCAGGAATATTCCTTCCAGGTAATGTCAGCAGCAGGCGCTAAGTCAAGCTGTTCTTTTTTTTTTTTTAATTAGAAAATTTTAATGTACATCTTAATGTGATTCATTTTGACATGCTTTTCATTGTGACACTTCCATATATGCATTTTGATAAACATTATTCATATAGTTGGTACTGGTAGGCTTCTTTCCTGGGTATACCTACTGGGTTACCCCTCCCCAATTTCTGGGTGGCTTGACGAAAGAAACCATCCATGATATTTTGCTATTACTCCAGAAGACCTTCTGTGCTCTCTGCTTTTCATGTTTTTGTATAAACACCATACTTTAAAATTGCCAGGTTTTGGATTTCACTCTGCACACAAAAGGCATAGCTTTGTCTGATTTTAAATGAAAGGGTATAGTTTATATAAGCCTTTTGGGGGATAAGTTCTGAGCTCTGGATGCTCAAAATGATTTATTTCTCTTATAAGTTTCAAGAAGCACTTTCATTGGCTGATGTATTTCCTGACTCCCTCATTCCCTCACAAAGTTCTAGGGATGGGGAGGCATGGAGGAAGAATATGCTCTTCAGAATTGGACAGATTTGGATTCTGATCCGAGCAATGCCAAACACCAGCTATTTAATCACTAGAGACAACTGTTGTTGTTGTTAGGAGCTGTTGAGTCGGGTCTGACTCATAGCAACCCTAGATACAACAGAACGAAATGCTGTCTGACACTGTGCCACTACTGACACTAATTTTTCCCAAATAGTCTTGTTATCTTTCTTCTTTCAAAGTAGGACAAGAGGACATTTCACTATCTATGTTGAGACTATTTCTTTACCCCTGCATATAGACATGGGCAATGACTAAATTCTCTCAGAATGTGACAGGATGAGATATGTAAAATATCAGCAGCACCTCCTTAAAGAAACTTGCCAGCCCTTCTTCACTTATCTTTATTTGTTATTATGGACTGGAGCCCTAACATGGACAGCCAACTTCTACCCAGCCAATGAAGACTGTGATATAGAGAGTGGTGGAGCAACAACATAGAAGGAACCTGGGTCCCTCAATGATCACATGGAATAAAACTGCTCATTCTCTTAACCTAGTACATGCTCCTCCTTCTCTGTACAGTTATTTGAGGGAAAATAGCATTAGAGTAGCATTTTTTTGAGTTACTGTATTGGTCTCTTGGTTGTAGAAGTCTAGCATATGTTCTAATTAAAAAAAAAACCAACTTTGAGAATGTTACTTAATCTCTATTTCCTCAGTTTCATCTTTTTAAGATTATTGTGAATGGTACACAGAGAAGTGAATATTAGTATATTTGTTGAGTATTATAAGTTTTCCCAGTACTCGTATTATTTATGTATACATATAAATCTAATAAGAAAGTATATATTTTTAAGATAAATAAAATTAAAGCCTATAACAAATTTTTATTTGAAGTTTCTGGGGGTGGGACTTTCTTTTTTTATTCCTCCCCCTCCTCCTCTTCCTCCTCCTCCTCCTCCTCTTCCTCCTCCTCCTCCTCCTCTTCCTTCTCCTTCTTCCTTGTCTTCCTTTATTTGCTGTACTTGGGGGTTGAACCCAGGGCCTTGCACATACTTTGCAAGTGCTCTACCACTGAATTTCACCTTCAACCCATTTTTTATTTTTATTTTTTAAAAGTTAAGAATTTTAATTAACATGTGCTGACAGTCATATGCAACCATGGGTTATATATATGTTTTGTATTTTCATAGAGTTGCAGCCTGTATTTTGCATTTTTTCTCTCCCTCCTTACCCTTGATATTGTTCTCCCTCCTTTACCCCTCCCCCATTCCCCATCATCCACTCCCTCTCACTGGTCCCCTCCCCCCTCATATTGGGTCCACATGTATTTTCCAATCTTAGATAAGTATGATTGTACATATATATGTATATTTTTTCCTTTAATGTAGCTTTAGTTCCCTCATTTAAGAGAGAACGTGGTATTTCTCTTTTTGAGTCTGGGTTATTTTGCTTAAAATGTTGCTCTCTATTCATTCTATTTTGCTACAAATAGCATAATTGCATTCTCTATTGCTGAATAATAGTCTACTATGTGCATATACAATTTAAAAATGCAGTCCTCTGTTGATAGGCATCTGGGTTGATTCCATACCCTTGCAATTATGAGGAGTGCTGCATTAAATATGGAAGTGTAGTGTCTCTGTGGTATGATGACTTATCTTCTTTTGGGTATATTCCTAGAAGTGGTATAGCTGGATTCTATTTTTAGTTTTCTAAGATACCTCCATACTGTTTTCTGTAGTGGCTGAACTAATTTACAGTCCCACTAGCAGTGTAAACAGGTTCCTTTTTCTCTGAATCCTTGCCAGCATTTGCTGTTATTTGTTTTGTTAATCTTGTCCGTTCTTACTGGAGTAAGATGGAAACTCAGTGTTGTTTTCATTTGCATTTGCCTAATGACTAGGGATATTGAACATATTTTCATGTGTTTATCGGCCATTTGTATTTTAGTTTCATTGCCTATTTATTAGATTATTTGTGACTTCGGTGTTTAATTTCTTGAGATGTTTATATGTCATTGAAATTAATCCTCTATCAGATGTGTAGGATGCAATGATTTTCTCCCATTCTGTGGACTCTCCCTTTACTCCATTGTTTCCTTAGCTGTACCAAAGATTTTTAGTTTTATGTAATCCCATTTGTCATTTCTTGGTGCAGCATCCTGGATAATTGAAGTTTTATTAAGGAAATACTTGCCTATTTCTATGTGTTAGAGTTTGTTCTCTATCTTTTATTCAAGTAGTTTTAAGGTTTCTGATTTTGTGTTGAGGTCTCTGATCCATTTTGAGCTGATTTTTGTATAGGTTGAGAGGTATGAGTCTACTTTCATTCTTCTACATATGGATATCCAATTTTCCCAGTACCATTTATTGAAAAGGCTTTCTTTTCTCCAATATGCATTTTTTATCTTGAGACATAGTCTCACTATATTATGTAGGCTGCCTCAGGCCTTAAACTTGCAGTCCTCCGGCCTCTGTCTTCCGAGTCACTGGGATTATAGGTATATACCACTGTACCTAGCAATTTTTTTTTTTTGTTCTGGAGATGGGACTTTTAATTTTAAAGGTGACACAATCCCATAAAAAGTGAGCCAGGTTGGTCACACTAACTGTAAGTCCCTGCCTGTGAGACTTTTCAGTTCTAAAAAGAAAACTGTGGTAGGGAAACTAGAAAGAGTTGATCACTCAAGTCATTGCACACCAAATGGAGAAGTTCTTTGAAATTAGTGATAATTCAGAACTGGAAATATTATGCATCCAAACTCTCTCTCTGGCCTGGTGCAGATTTAACCCACTGATGCCAACCCTAAAATTTATATAGTTTCTTTTTCTTTGAGACCTTGTTGCAAGATAAGAAATACACACTGCATACCTCTGCCATTACTAATTAGCACATTGCCGCCCTGAAGAAGTAGATGTTGTCTAGAAATAAGGAAATGGTGACATTGTCATTGGATCTCTTTGGGCAACTTTATGATCAAACATGACTACTGGGTGATCCCCATTAATGGTTCTGCTCATTAGGAAGATGGTTGAAATATTGGTTAGCTTTCATTCAGGTTGGAGAAACCAGAACACAGCTTACTTATCTTTGAGTACCGTATTTAGTGGACCACTCTAGTTCATTGCTGATACGATATCTGAAATTGTGTTTTGAATTTACTTATTTGTGAATTGATTTGGTGAATTTTAATCTTAGAGCATAAAACCTAGTTGAATTTTTCTTGACATGACTTTCTTCATATTTTTCTCATTTTTAACTGCGTTCTGTGTATGATGAGAATTACAGTTATGTTCTAGGACAGGTCTGAACTCATTCCTCTAGGTATGACTCAGTGTCTCTAGTGGTCACCTGAATGTTAAGTATGTGCATCTACCCAGTGCAAGGAGAGTGCCCTGGGGCAGTGAGGTCAGGCAGGATTGTGTGTGTGTCAGCCAGGATTCTGGAATCACTATTCACTTTTAGTTCTGGAACTTTTTTGTAGGTCTTTCTAGCTTTTATAATAACTTGTTACTGAGATTTTCCAGGATTTACTGGCATTATCTCTCAAAGTACCTGGAAGAAGTCTTCCTTGTAAGTGAAATCATATGTGAACAATAGCCCCTAGCCAGCTGTAGCAAATCATATCATACAATCAATATCAGGTGGAAAGCCAGTGCCATGGGACTGTGATGATCACTCTTGTTGGATTTTATTGGGTTAGTTACTGTAAGAGTCTCCTGCACCTTCAGTTTTCCAAAGGTTTGTGCTGGGCCCAAAAGAATGGTATTTCTCAAATAAAGAAGGCTCTGATTGCCAACAATATATGAGTGTTGTAGGGAGGCAGGCAGCCCAATTCTTTCTGAGGAAGGAGTTAACTAGCTTCACAGATAAAATTGCATTTTCACTGCTAAAAGTTATCCTTTTCTTATCAAACAGATATCTTGGCTATGTTTGCCAAAAAATCAACCTGATGAAGTGTTGCGTGCTTTTATAAGGTTTCTCTCTAGCATCATATTATTATGACTTTAGCTTGTTATAACTTTATTTATGTGAAGTACAGGCCCATAAACTAACTTTTGGGGGTCAACAATAAGACTATTATTAGTTGGAAAAAGAGAATGTTCCTTCTTACAGATTTTCTTTCTTCATATTCCATGGCATGAAAAACCTCTTACTGTAGTATTGGAGCCTTAAGCTACACATACCAATTTTTAAGGAGCCTGTATGGCTATAGACATATTTTCTCTTATATTTTGAGGCTTAGGAAATTTCTGTAAAATTTCCTATTTCACAAAATTTGAAAAATTTAAGTGAGATTAATACTCTTACATCTGGCACTAATTTTATAAACTTATTGCAAAAAAAAAAAAAAAAAGAAGGAAGCTAAAAATGTTACAGGGCTGCATAGATTGTCTTTGAGACCCTGAAAGAAAAATAGATATTATTTGTGTTTTATTTTGTTACCAATGTTTATTAACTAGATATCTTACCAGCATTGTTTTCTCTTGGGCTTCTGTTTTCTTATCTCATATATGCAACAGTGACATAATACTATTGCAAAGATTTGCTGTGGAAATTAAATGGGTAATGCTTATAAGCCTCTTGGTATAGAACATAGTAAAGCCTCTTGGTTTGGAACATAGTAAAAACTCAATAAATGTTTTATGTTCTATTAGTAAGATCAGCATTATTATCATTGCATTTTCTAGAAATTATGGGGAAATGTAAAAAGCTACCATAAAATAATTTATATCTAGTTTCTGAAATAGAACTTTAGTTTGTAGATTTTCCCATAATATTTGGTGGCACCATCTGAGGCATGTGGGAGCCACATTTCTGTTTCTATGTAAACTGTCAACACTGGGCTAGGTAAATCAGATTTTCACCTAATGGGTGGCCTGGAGAGCAGAGATTTGGAGAATAGGGTCAGAGGTTGAGCCCCCAGAAATGAAGTAAGCATATTCAGAATTCAGAGTAAGCAAATTCAAGACAAATGATTCAGAGAGCAGTTCATGATGAAAACTGATAGAAAAAAAAATAAACAGCCTTTTTGGGGAGAAATACCTATGTTTACTGGAAAATCTCACTTGAGCAGGTTTCTCTCTCTCCCTCTTTCTCTTTCTTTCTCTCTCTCTTTCTTTCTTTCCTTCCTTTCTCTTTCATAAAACTAGAAATCTCTTAATCTCTTCCTCAGTCTTTCTCTGTCTGTGGACACCAGTGTATTGGTATAATTGAAAAATCTTCAAGGAGGAAGTGGGACTCTAACTAGACCTTGAAAGTTAGGAAGTATTTAGACAGGATGAAGAGGAAACAGAATTGTATGTCAGATGGGAGGAAAGTGAGCACTAAATGCAGAAGTGAGGAACATGGCCCCGGGGCCCTGTGAGCAGATTATCTAGGGGGCCACAGAGGATGAGGATGAGGGAGTAGTGTGATAAGTGAACTGAAGCCTTGCTGTGGTCAGCTTCAATGATCAAGTCTGGATTGTACCATTTAGGCAGGGTAAAGGGTTGGTAAGCATAAAGATTGCCTACCTGCCTTCCTTTGTCTATCCCCTCTGTCTGTTCCTCTCCCCCTCCCTTATTTGTCCCTAATTAACCCATAGACAATTGCTTGTCTTCTTGTTTGTTCAAGCAGTGCTCAGAGAACATCTGCTGCAATAGTGTCTGTCAAAGTATGTGGCCATGCATGCTCCAGCACCATGTTCTTCTGAAGGACGCTTCCAGTGAAGGCGACTCATTTGACATTCTCAGCCACCTTATAGTATTTCAAAACAGTCAGCTTACATTTCTTTCTCTTTGGGAAAAGAAAACAAAGATAAAAACAAAGACCTAAAAGGATTCAAGAAAATATTTACAGTGGAGTTTTCTCTGAAAAGTATGTTATAAACGAATTTTAGGTTTTTCTTTTGTTAATATAATGGGTGAGAAAGAAAATTGGCTTTTATTACTTTTTCCTTTAAAAGCTAGTCTGCAAATATTTGTGTTTTGGTTGGAGCATATAGTCTGCTTATATTGATTTAGTTATTGATATATTTGAATTTATATCTATTATCTTATTTTGTGCTATTAGTCTGGTTTATTTCTGTTTATTTTCTTCTTTATTGAATTTTTTGAGTTGGTTTGTTCTTTTCATCGTTTTCTGTTACTAGACTGTTTCTGCTTTTTCAGTGATTGCTTGTGAAATTAGTACATCCATACCTAACTTATCATAGTCTAAAATCAATCAGTATCTTCTTTTCACATAGAAAAATGGCCTTAGAAAATATTGCTGTTGTTTTTAGGTGCTACTGAGTTGGGTCAGACTATTAGAGACCCTATATACAATAGAACATGGTGCCATGCTCAGCACTATGTTGGTGCTTCTCTGGTATTCATAGGGTTTTTGATGACTGTTTGAGGGATTGTTTTGGGAGTGGGCTGCCAGGTCCTTCCCTTATTTTTGTGGTGCTGGGGATTGAACCCAGGGCCTTAGAGAGTGCAGAACAGCCCTCTACCAATTGAACTAAACCCCAGCCCATTAGAAAACATTAATCAAACATTAATTGTATTTACCCAACTCTTGAATTCTATTCTATTCTAGTTAGTTAGTTAGGTGCCGTCGAGTTGGTATCCGACTCATAGTGACCTTCATAGGGTTTTCAGTGGCTAACTGTTTCAGGATTGCCTTGGGAGTGGATTGCCAGACCCTTCTCCCATTTTTGCGGTGCTGGGAATCGAACTCAGGACCTCAGAGACTGCAGCGCAGCACTGTACCAACTGAGCTAAATCCCAGCCCCATTCTTTTCTACTCTAATTTATTCATAGCCTTACAAGCCTTATTATTTAATATAGACTATGTCTGTTTAATTTTATCCATATATTAGTCATGTTCTTTGCTCTCCATTCTTCCTGTACCCCTAATCTGTCATTTGGAATTGTTTTCCTTTTGCCTGAGATCCTGTAGAATTTCTTCTGGTAGGAAACTTTTTACATCTTTTTCTGAAAATGTCTTTTTTCACTTTCATTCTTGAGAACTGCTTTGCTAGGTATAGAATTGGAGATCCACAATTGTTTTCTTTCAGCACATTAAAGATATAACTTTTTTCCCTCGTTTCCGTGGTAGCTTTCTTTCCCTCCTTTCTTTCTTTCTTTCTTTCTTTCTTTCTTTCTTTCTTTTTCTTTCTTTCTTTCTTTTGTTTTCTTTCTTTCTTTCTTTTTTTGAGACCAACCCTTGCCATGTATCCCAGGCCAGTCTTAAACTCGTGATCCTGAATTCTGGCATAATAGGCATGTGTTACCACTATCCCCTTGAATATAGTCTGTGTATTCTCTATGATTACTTTTAGTATCTTTTCTTAGTCTTAGATGTACTTCAGTATCTAAGTGTTGGCTTACTTTTTAGTTTTCCTGCTTGGAATTTATGGCCTTCAATGTAAGAATGAACTAAAAATAAATCTTCCTTAACCCTTTCCCATTCCTACACTCAGGACTGGAAGTAAAATGCTCAGTTGGGGAATGGAGAGAGACAAACAATAGTTATGGAAGCACGGTAACAATCAGCCTTCCCCCAGTTGTGTTTTTGTATTTTTGACTGATTATACACAGATTGATTGGTCAGATGTAGTTCCCCTCTTCCATGCCTCCTGCCAGAAGCAAATGTAAATCCCTCTTGGAAACCACTTTCATTCCATTCATGCAAATGAGAAACTTACTGTCATGATTCATTAAACATTTAGGGAAAAGTTATGAGTGAAAATCAACAGAAACAACACATGATGGAAAGGGACCCACAGAGACATTAGAAACTGTCATTTCTGGCATCAAATATCACATTGTTTATTATATTTAAAAAAAGACAAATTTTGGAATTTGTGGAGGAATATTAAACTATAAAGAATAATCAGACTGAAATTAATCAGGAAAATGAACTACTCAAAACACAATGTATTTATAGGATACTTGACTAATTCCATCAAAGCACATTTGTGTTTAGTCTATCTACTTGGACTTTAGTTATGGGGTGGTGATAGTGGTGGTGATTGAGCTTAACTTCTTGAATGCTGCTTCAAGAAAATTCAACTAAGTGGAAGTTATTTGAAAGAATGACACATCATCATTTCACTCTTTCTGATATAACTGATACAATTGCAGATGTGTTAGAGAGTTCTCTGTGTGCAAAGCACTGCACTAGGCATTTAAATGTGATATGAAAAACGAATATACATGGTTTGTGCTTTCCAGAAATCTCTGTAAGTGTTGGAGGAATAAGCTTGGGCTGGGATTTAGCTCAGTTGGTAGAGCACTGCTGTGCTGTCTCTGAGGTCCTGAGTTTAGTTCCCAGAACTGTAAAAGTGGGAGAAAGATGTGGAAATCCACTCATGAGGCAATCCCGAAACAGTCAGCCATTGAAAACTGTCTGAGGGTCGCTATGAGTCAGACACAACTTAACAGCACCCAACAACAACAATAAATAAGCTCAGATATGAAATGACTACATATATGTTATTATATAGGAATCAATGGTATACAGCCATATAATGCAGGAGTTTGGGACACATATTAGTTCTGAAGGTAACACATTTTGTGAAAATTCTTCTGGTTTCAGAGAAGTGTTATTTGGGGTAAGTGCTGCACTTTCTTTCAAAAGAAAGTTTCTGACACATTAATTGGAATAGAAACTGAGATCCCAATTTTCTTGAATGAATTATCCTATTTAGGAAAAACCAAGAAATTTCTTGGTTGTGGTGGAGAGGGAGCAGTAGATAGGAACAGAGAGGGAGGGAAGGAGGGAGGGAGAGAGTGGGGGGGAGGATGCAGGGTTGCCTGCTTCTCGATGAATTTCCTCCCTGTGAGGGATCTTTAGTAATACTTGCAAAGATTATGAACTTAGAATGAGTTGTGTGTGTCTTCTGGCTCTAACGAGGCATAATGGAGGTAGTTTGAATGCAGAGCCTCAGCAGCAGAGTGAAATAGGCAGGTATAAGTCATAAAAACCCACAGATATGATGGGATGAACTTCACACCAGCCAGAGTAAGGAAGTGGAAACTGGCCAAGTTTAACTACATCTCTGAGGAGAGAGAGGCCCCAGATGATATCTGGTTAACACTAAGGAAGCTCTTAGAGGAGATAGGATTTGATCTGGGACGTTGAAATAAGGACTGGACTTCAGCTGGAAACTGTGGTGAGAAGAGGAGTGTGATCTTGGGGAGGAATGAGCAAGAGTAAAGCACAGGGAGCTGCGTTGTCAGTGACCAGCCACTGAGCATGTCTACTGTGTTCCACAGACTGGGTCCCAACTTGAGATGGACCAGGTAGGACAGAACCTAGGACTCAAAGTCTCTTGCCATCCTCCTAGGGTGTAGCTGGTTTTGATCCTTCCATTGCGTTTGGAACCTGGATCTTTGTGGATCCCCTTCCTACCAGGCTGTTGCTGCAGACTAGCTTTCTATCCCCTGTACACAATGGCAGAGGCAGACTGAGTTTTGGGAATGTGGGCTCACAGTGGCCAAATACACAATGCCGTGTCTCCTGGTTATGATTAAGTTGTTGTTTGGCACATTTTTGTGTAACTGTGGCTTTCTGGAGCACCTCAGGAGATGTCAAACTCCATAACTGAGCTCTGGGACCAAAGCATTCATGCACAAGTAAATGAAAGCAGACCTGTCACTGGGCTCTGCTCCCTGAAATATGGCTGCCCACATCTTTGCAAGTTGCAAACCCCACTGTCTATCATTCCCCATTGACTCTCCATTGTGGATGCCTGTCAGCTCATATGCAACCTGAATCTCTTGACACTGGGGAAAAGGTGAAGTAAAAATGCAATAAAACCCACTGTAGACTGGCAGTGCACTCGAATGTGATACTCCAGTTCAAAGAACAAGGTTTGAAATAGCCTAGTGTTTCTGACAAACATGTAATTAATGACCATCAAATGCTTTTGATTAAAGAAAGCATGAGTCTAAAGTCACATGGAAGGTGACTTTCTCTAGTAGTTTTTTTTTAAAGACAAGGAAGTTGCTTACATCTTTGAAGGATATTTAGTGACCATAGAACATTTAAGGAATTGGAAATTTATCCAGTGCTATGGTCACATTCTGTATTTGATTTGCAAACACAATTTCTCCTTCACCAAGTGACCACTCAACTGAAGTCAAAAGTTATCTGATTATAAGAAAATAACTTGATTGTTCTGGTTACTGTAAACATTTTATAAGCTTGTTGCAACCAAGCACCCTCAGAAAATGCCCATGTTTTCATTTTACTGTGTTTATACAACTTGGTTAATATTCCTCCAGTTTGGGAAAGAGCAGCAATGTGAAAGATGGCTTTGGAGGCTTTCAAAATTGCTTTCATTTCTTCACTGTATTAGAGTTGTAGACCTTCTTAACATGGCCCAGTCTGATATGATAAATTAGTGATGCCTATTGTGTTTAGAGGTAAGATAGGAAAAATTCCTTCATGCTAATTTCCTGCCCATTTGTAATCATTAGGTCTTAAAATTCCCCATATATCTCTGTCAAGTAGATAAAAGGCCCTGGTTACTTAGCTGCTGCTTAGATATTTCACACACCTGGTTTTAGGTAACATTTCTAGAATAAGAAGAGAAGAGGGTCTAAGGAAGCAAAAAAGGAAAGTGCTTCCAGTTTGCAACATCAAATTTTATTGCATTGGGTCATAAACAACCCCAATTAGCCAAGCCCATTTGCAGTCAAAGCTGCCCTTTGAAAAGCATAGGTGTCCACACTTCCCCAGAAGCAGATGGTAATTGTGTAAAGTCTTTGCACTGTCCTTAGCTCTGGAGATTTATAAGGAGGGTGGGACCATGTTTACCAATGCAATGAGGCTTGCTGCTTTCCTCACCAAATCAATTCCTTGTCAGGGCCCAGGCAGACCTCTGGAAGGGGTTAAGTAGGAGTCCAGGGGGACCACTTGACATCTGCTTCTCTTACAACTTTTTGATCTTGTTATTTTTGGCTTGTAAAGGGCAGGTCTACAGTGATTTGGTGTGTGTGTGTGTGTGTGTGTGTGTGTGTGTGTGTGTGTGTGTATGTGAGAGAGAGAGAGAGAGAGAGAGAGACAGAGAGAGAGAGAGACAGAGAGACAGAGAGACAGAGAGAGAGAGACAGAGAGAGAGAGAAATGAGGGAGACTTCAGCCTGGGAGAGAATGAAACAACTCAATAATGACAGATCAAATGAAGGGAGGATAGCTTTTTTAAAAAAATTTAAAAGCTGGGTCAGATCACATGGTCTTAAGTGATGATAATAGAAAGGAAAACACTGTATGAAACTCTTTGTGAACAAGATTGTAAACCATTAGGATGTTTAGCTATCATTAACCAACACTATGATGGGTTTCCTTGAAAGCCAAATTACTGTATATTCTCAAATCTAATCCACACCCTTTAAACAGTTGTAGAGCACTACAAAATTAGATGTGGATTAGAATTGCACATGGATTGGATTTGTGGGTTGCTGGGTTGCTACAAAATAGGATTTGGGTTAGAATCAAGTACAGATCCTCCATGCTAATCTGCATCCAGTTTTGTATCCCTCTGAAACTATTGAAAGGGTATGGATTAGATTTGACAATATACAGTATACAACTCTGAGCCAGGGCCCTTTGAGTTGACTGAGCCTCTGGTGTGAGATTTTTCTTTGTTTTGCAAAAACGAGATAAAATCTGGCCAAGAAGAATATGGGTGAAAGCTAGGCAGAAATATTAATGCTCAGTGGCTAATAACCACCAGGTTTACTATTTGCATCATCTTCCTTGTTGGGAAGTGGGAAGAAAAATCATGAGGAAGGCATGGGAATGTGGAGGACAGGTAGCTTAAGGCATCTAAAAGCTTGAAGTGTTCTGAAGCACCTTAAAGAGTAGGAAAGAGAGAAGACTGACACGGTTACTGTTGCTGTAACCTTCAAGATGAGGGGCATCAGGGCAGCAGCCACCTCAGCCTTTGCCTCCCCGATACTGCCACTGGTTGGCTACACGCCCTTTTCTTGGATCCTGAAGGCTTAAAGGATGGGTGAAGATAGACTTGTCCTGATTCTCAACTTCAGTCTTTGATTATGTTTTGTCCTTGACATCTCTAAAAATGTGAATATCAGGACATGCAGAGTGCTATCAGGGAGGCTGTGATGATATCCCTCACAATAGCCTCTTCCACCTTTGGTTGAATATTGTAACTATGATTGAGTGCCTTGTTTTTTGGGTTTAACATGTTCTCTTGATCTACTACACACAAGATTCTCAGCTATTCTCAGAATGTACCCGTTTGGTTGTACCTAACTGAGGATGTCCCTCACATGTCTGTCAGTTTGCCATTCTGTGGGGGCTTGTGTATTTCTATCAGGATAAAAGCTATGCTGCCAGTATTACAGATACAGTAGGGTCACTCATGGTGGACAGATTGAAGCTGAGCTTCCAGACTCAGACATATTAGGGAGTAGGACCTGGCATCCCACTCCTGAAACAATTAGCCATTGAAAACCCTACGAATAGCAGAGAAACACTGTCACATATAGTGCCAGAAAATAAGCCCTCTAGGCTGGAAGGCAGTCAAAAGATGATGGGAAAGAGTTGCCTCCTCAAAGTAGAGTCAACCTTAATGAGAGGAATGGAGTAAAGCCCTGGGACTTCCACTTGCTGATATGGCACAACTCAAAATGAGAAGGATCAACCGTAAAGATCCATTAATAATTGGAAATTGGCATGCACATACTATGAATCTAGGAAACTTAGAAATCATCCAAAGGGAAATGGAGAGCATAAATATCAATATTCTAGGCATCAGTGAGCTAAAATGGACTGGCATGGGCCATTTAGGATTAGATAATCATCTGGTTTACCATGCTGGAAATAACAGATTAAAGAGAAATGAGGTTGCATTCATCATCAAAAAATACATCTCAAGATCTGTCCTGAAGTATAGTGCTGTCAGTGATAGAATAATTTCCATACTCCTACAAGGAAGGCCAGTTAATATTATTATTCAAATTTATCCACCCACTACTAAGGCTACAAATGACAACTGAATGTGGAAACTATCGAACGATATCATTAATATTACACATGAGTGACATTTTACTAATGGTTATTCAAAAGTGACTGCAGCAATATGTAGATAGGGAACCACTGGAAAATCAAGTTGGATTCAGAGGAGGGTAGGGAACCAGGGATATCATTGCTGATGTCAGATGGATCTTAGCTGAAAGCAGAAAATACCAAAAAGGTGTCTATCTATGTTTTATGGACTATGCAAAGGCATTTGACTGTGTAGATCATAACAAATTATGGATAACACTGCAAAGAATGGGAATACCAAAGCATCTAATTATACTCATGAGGAATCTGTACATGGACCAGGAGGCAGTCATTTGAACAGAACAAGGAAACACTGCTTAGTATAAAGTTGAGAAAAGTGTGTGCCAGGATTGTGTCCTTTCACCATACCTTTTCAATTTCTATGCTGAGCAAATAATCTGCAAAGCTGGACTTTCTGAAGAAGAACATGGCATCAGGTTTGCAGGAAGACTCATTAACAACCTGTGTTATGCTGATGATATAACTCTACTTGCTGAAAGCAAAGAGGATTTGAAACATTTGTTGATGAAGATCAAAGAACATAGGTTTCAGTATGGATTGTGACTCAATATCAAGAAAACAAAAATCCTTACAACTGGGTCAGTATGCAACTTCATGATAAATGGAGAAAAGATTGAGGTTGTCCAATTTTTATTTTACTTGGATCTACAATTAACAACTGTGGAAGCAGCAGTCAAGAAATCAGAAGATGTATTGCTTTGGGAAAAGCTGTGGCAAAGACCTCTTTAAAGTACTGAAAAGTAAAGATGTCACATTGAAGATGAAGGTGCACCTTACTCATGCCACAGTATTTTCAGGCACATCATATGGTTGTGAAAGCTGGACATTGAACAAGGGACACAGGAGAAGAATTGATGCTTTTGAATCATGGTGCTGGGGACAATTATTGAATATAGCATGGACTGCCAAAAGAACCAACAGATCTGTCCTAGAAGAAGTACAACCAGACAGTTCTTTGGAAGGAGGGATGGCTAGGCTGCATCTTAGGTATTTTGGACATGTAGTTAGGAGGGACCAATGTCTGGAGAAGGACATTGTGTTTGGGAGAGTAGCAGGCCAACAAAAAAAGGAAAACCCTTAACTAGATGGATTGACATAGTGTCTGCAACAATGGGCTTAAATATAAATAGGATCCAGTGTCTGGCACAGAATCAGGGAGTATTTTCTTCTGTTGTATATAGGATTGCTATGAGTCAGACCCGAATCGATGGCACCTAACAACAACTGAGGATATGAAGTCAAGTTTGGCTGTTGGGACCAGAGACAGTTAAGACTCAGGTTTGGCAACAGAACGCTTGGAGGGTGGAGGGAAAAGAAAACCACTTGAGTGGCTGTGCTATATGAAGACAGCAAATCCAACATTTCCTGGGATCTGGTTGATGAAAAGGACTGTAAGTCCAGCTCCAGTGTAGCACTCCATGTTTGTGGCATGTCTAGAGTAAATAACGGATTTTTGTGTATTGTTCCAAAGGTCAGGAAATTGACTTGCCCTCAGGCACAGACATAGCAAGTGGTCAAGTTCAGATTTCCTGAAACCTGGGAATAGGATTCTTAAATCCTATTCCCCAATCTTAAGGGACTTGGTGGCTAAGTGATTTCTCAACGCATGCTTGAGAGTTCAGGACTAGCAGAGGAGGCTAGAGGCCTCTTCAATAACAATTCCATCTATACCCAGAGATGAAAGGCCTTTGTTGTCCTGTGAATTATTTTAGGGGGAGATGTGTCACACATGGCTGCTGTTAGGTGGAGCTTGCCCAGGCTACATCTTTGTGATTCAGTTGCTGTGGATCTGCATCCCCAAACCCTAGATTCTGGGTCCAGCCATCTGGAAGGGGTGCAGGGCCAGGCCCCAACCTCCCCTCATCTGCCTTTCATGTCACCTGAAATCTGCTCAACGAGGTCTACTGTGAAGGCTTAAAACTAATCTCCTGTAGTTTATGAGCCCAAATGCATTTGCAGTGAGGAAGACCCCAGCTGACCAGTGGCTTAAGCAAATGTCCGCCTCCATGATGTTCCTATGGCTAGACTCGAGTTCCACACACATGATGTAAGTGAGAGCTGGGGCTGGCCCTTCTCTCACATGTGGCTCAGAAATCATTTACAAAGCAAACCGAAAAGACAGCCCTGCTCAGGCCACTTCTTGTTTTGCTCTGGGCCAGGCCTACATTCCCAGGCCATTCCTAGAGGGCTCTTCTGATCTGAAGGTGCAATTGAAAACAGGTGTCCAGCCAGCACCTATAAAATATATACTGGCAATGGGGGAGATCCTTGGAAATTCCTTCAACTGGTAGAAATATGGAGACAATTCCCAAATCTGACTTTGCCTAGATCCGTCCAGACCTCTAGCCCCATCTCATTTTGGGAAAAAAAAAAAAAAATTCACAAAAACTTTCAGGGAAACTGGGAGCATATGGTTCCACCATTTGATCCTGTATAAAGAAATGTGAGAAAAATTAGAGAGACTGTCAGAACGTCAGGCTGGGCCTTGCGTGGCTGGAAGAGTGGCTCTGGTCTTCTGCCTTGGTCCGCCCCCACATCAGGTCGACCCAAGTGACCTTGGTCTGTAGGATCAGTGGTAACTCTGATTTGGATGCCAGATTTATCCAATTTCTATTTAGCAAACAAATGGAGTGTACTCCTGCTCATGTTTGGGATAAATACCTGATTAGATTTTTTTTAAAATATGACAACTCCTGCCCGTAAAAGCAAGAAGTTTTAGCTGAGCCACATCCGGCGGGCATGAGGATTGGGTTTCCTCTTTATTTGTTGTCAGCAAGTGCTCCTGATCTTTTCTACCTTGCAAGCTCATTAACCATGTGCTTGAATGTGGGGATACTGACAACGCAGCTGTATTTCATTTGTAGATAATTGATGCAATAAATGTAATAACCAAACGAGATATGTTGACTCATGAGCTAATTTGGGTGTAGATGTTACAGGATTTGAGCAGCTGGAAATGTTTCCATCACACAAATCTGTTTCAGATAAATGCATGCTGTTCCTTTTCTTACTGAGACAAAAAGAAAAAAAAAAGACAATCATCCTCTATATCTGAAAATATACACATACCTGTCCAGAAGTTATAGTCAGTCTGAACACCAAAAGAATGCTAGTATCAGAATTCATTATACAAACAGGTGACATTAACCCTTTCCACACTGGAGGTACTCAGACCAGGTTTCCTTAATCATTTTGGTATGGGAATCTGAAAAGCTTTAGTTGTCAGGGTATGGATCTATTCTTGTTTTGCCTCTTTGACTGCACACAGATTTCCCTTTTCCATATATTTCCAGAGGTTCCTCACCTTTTAGCTTCTCTGATATTTTAGCATAGACAATCTGAATAGTTGTATGTGGGAGATGACGTTCTGCGATGTTAAACAGTGGTTCTTGGCACGCACAGCCTTTGGATAAAGGAGTTTGTGATATGTGAGAGACCCACACTTGAAAGATGCCCTTATAATTATTTATGAAGAGCCTAGACTTGTTAGGTGCAGATGAGTCATGTAGTGTCTGACTTGTTGTACCCCTCATAGGGTTTTTAGTAGCTGATGGTTTTGCGATTGCCTCGGGAGTGGATTGCCACATCCTTCTCCCATTTTTGCTGTGTTGGGAATCAAACCTGGGACCTCAGAGACTGCCGGGTGGTGCTCTACCAACTGAGCCAAATCCCAATTCCCGAGCCTAGACTAGAGGCTGATAAGATATGGCCCAAGGGTTGCATCTAGCCCACTGCCTGTTTTTGTATAGCCCTTGAGCTGAAAATGAATTGTACATTTGTATCTGATTGCCAAAATCAAAAGAATATTTTGTGATACATGAAAATTACATGAAATCCCAATTTCATTGAATTTCAATTCAAATGAAATATTGCTTAACATAAGTTTGCCAACCTCTAGGGTAGACTAAAACACTACGAATTTGTACATGTGAGGAAAAGCTAGGTTTGACTGGCAGTGTTTTAAGTTTTAAGTAGAAATTTTCCTATTTCCAATTAATTGAACAAAGAGAGTAGATTAATTACTCATTGTCTGTAGAGGCTCTTCATAAAGAATGAGATAGGCAGCATTATCATTACACATCTCTGGAATGACTTAACATTTTTTTCTTATGGTGACATTTTGACTTGTTGCACTCTGTGCAAACAATATTTCTAATCTGGAAATTTTATCTTCTTAATTGGGAATCTTTTATAATCTTATTTTAATACTAACACTGTTTAACAAATCATTTTCTAAAGGATGGTCTTGAACATCTGGTGCATTGAAGGATAATTTTGGTATATTATGTAGGTTTATAAAGTTCTAAAAATTTTGACAAAAGTGTTTGGTCATACAATCACCATCAGTATCTAGACCAGACCTGTCACCCACAAAAGGTCCCTTCTTCTCCTTTGTAGCCAGTCTTTCCACTTTCCTTGGGCTCTCTGACTGGCAGGTGTGTTTTCTATTTCCATAGTTTTGCTTTTTCCAGAATGTCACATACATGGGATCATATAGGAAATGCTAGATATTTTAAAGATACAGTTCAGTTCCCTTAACTGTGATTTGGAATCCAATGAACTTTTGGTTGATGAATTTCAGCTATAATGTACAATGAACATTATATAATTAACACTAAACCTACTTTCCCTCATTCTCTGGAAGAGGAATTAAAGGTGTGCTGTACAGATATTAAACTTGTTCACACAGATCCACTTGTGGAACCAACTTTGGGAGTTAATATGAAATGCTCTTTCTAAAAAAAGAAATTGTTATTAATGGTACTGAATCTTTCAGGGTGATTTTTAAAATACATCATCTTAGACTTTCAATTTAATAGCCCCTGAAAAATTTCTAAAATAGATTTCTCTGTGAGAGAAAAAGGAGAAGAAATTCTGTTTATGTAGTCATCATCTGTCAATCTAGACCTTTCTCCTCAGCTCTTAAATTTTATATCTTAAAAATATCCCAGCAGTTGGGAGGGTGAAACAGGAGGATTGAAAGTTCAAAGTCAATCTGGAATAGTCCAGGTGCATTATGTCACTGTCTCATAAAAATAATCCATGCCAGGCGAAGTGACTCACACTTGTAATCTCAGCTACTTGGGAAGCCGAGGCAGGAGGATTCCAGGTTAGACGCCAGAGGCAGCCTTTGTAATTTAGTGAGACCTTGTCTCAAAATACAAAGTAAAAAAACATGCTGGGCATGAGGCCAGTTGTAGCGCACTTGCAAAATATGTTTGAGGCCCTGGTTTCAGCCAAAATACTGCCAAAATACTATTACTACTACAATGTGTTACTTAATTGTTTTGCTGAGCATCAGATTACTCTCTTGGAATGGGAATTGGGAAAAGTCTTACTTACTGTGTGTATAAATAAAAGATGGCAGAATATACTTGTACTAAAAAAAATGAGGAAGAAGAGTGTATTTCCTGTGAATCTATACTGCACTGATTTTTGAGTAAGTTGCACGTGTTCTTTAGTAGATGATTTGTCTAGTAAGTTGTTGGTGTGCTCATTTTCTTTCTAGGCGATTCTGTGACAGAGGGAAACATTTCTGTGTGTTGATAAAGCTGTGCTAGAGAGTATAAGTAAAATTAAAAAGTAATTAATATTCAAGATCATCAGCCCTATTCTGGGCCCTCCTCTTCTCTCTCCTTTGTTCTCTTTCTATGTTTTAGTGTCTATTATGAGTATCACAGTATTGCCTCTTGATAGTCCTTTTCTTAACTGTCTAAGATAGGGAAATCTTCAAAGCCCTCTTTAATGGAACTCACACATGAATTTAGGTAACACAGTGGGTATTGAAGTGTATCAAAAGTCTTGCTAGATCTTGAGGAGGGCGTTCCACCTTAACATTTTCATGCTTTTGAATATATTTTCTCAGCTTCCAGAAGAGTGTAAAAAAAAGATGCAGTGCATCTTAAGCATATTTCCTAGTTGGAGGTTTTAATCCAAGAGCACTGGAATTTTGCAGCCTTTCTTTATACAAATGGGCTTTGGATTAAAACTCCAGGAAGTAAGTCCAGAAATTGGTCTGAAGTTTTCATTTTATTTCAAACTGAACTCATGTTACTCCTGTTGAAAATTGTACTGACAGGCCTATACATATAATTTATGATATTTCCTATCAAGATGTTTAGCTGAATTAGAAACATTTGTGAACAAGTCCTTCTGTGGCTGGTTAAAAGGCATGTTTCAGCTGGAGGACAGAGGAAGGCATGGATCGCAGAGGCATAAAGAAAATGCAGAATACTTTTTATTTCAATGGCTGTTGATCGAGTAATTGACTGTAAACTGTTTACAACTGTGACCCTTGTTGCAATCACAGGCAATGTGTTTATGGATAGACATTAAGCTCTTTCTTAAGTTGGTCATAAAGTATGATGTTTACAGAGTAAACTTTCCCAAACATCTTATTTTTTCTCTGAAACATTACATAAAATAGATAAGATTGGTCAGACAGCATCAAGAAGGGTACGGGGTGAACAGGTGCCTATGTTTTTTTGAAAATATGTCTTTTTCACCAATAAAAGAGTACTTCTTTTTAGAAGCATTAAAAATATCAAAGCGAAACCCAGCATTTTAGGAAGACACTATTTTATTGAGTTGCCGATTTACTTAAGAGAAAAGATGTTGACCACCTTGGTTCTTGTATGAGATCAAGACAATTTACCAATGAAGATAAATGTTGTTGTTAGGTGCCATTGAGTTCTATCTGACTCATAGCGACCCTCATAGGGTTTTCAATGGCTGATTGTTTTGGAATTGTCTCTGGAAGTGGATTGCCATGTTCTTCTCCCTTTTTTGCTGTGCTGGGAATTGAACTGGGGACCTCAGAGACTGCAGAGCAGCACGCTACCAACTGAGCTAAATCCCAGCCCCATGGAGATAAATACTAGGGTTAAAATGAGATTCCATCAGCTTCAATTAGATTTTCACCAAAGAAAACACCTAAAGACTTTTCCCCCAAGTTCATATAAATTGTTGAATAAAATTGTTTATCATATAAATTGTTTATTTGCAAAAGAATATATTTTTGGAAAGTATGATTATGGACTAATGAGAAAACTGCCAGAAGAAATGTGGGACAGATGGAAAGCACTGCTATGTTAACATAGATGTGGCTCCCAGTAACAATGCCTGGTTAACTCATGTGGGTGGGGTAATGATGCCACTGAGGGTCCATGTGTATCTGTGCTCTGTGACATGACATGATAAGAAGATAACTGCGTAATTTAGGAATCATCATGAGAAAAACAGGAAGCTTTTCCAACACTCTAGTTGGGAAATGAAGGAACCAACAGTCAGGTGTTGGCCAAGGAAGATGAGTAGAATGGACAAGTGGGAGCAATTTTGGGAAGGAAAAAGTGGCAGGATTGGTCCCAGGTCTGGGAGAAAACTCAGATGACTCTGTTTCAAGCTGGGGTGACCAATAACAATAGAGGGAGTCCAGGGAGCAGGTTTTGGTAAAGAAAATGCCAAGCTTAATTTCAGACAGGGTGATTTTAAGGCAGCTCTGGAACATCCAAGGTGAAATGCCCAGAGGTAGAAGGAATTATATCACTGATGATTCTCAGATCTATTGCAAAAGTAAATGCTTAACATATTAATCAGATGGGGGCATTGACTTGAAAGGCAGTCATTTTGATGGCATCATGTACTTAGGAGCTCCGGGTCATAGTGAATCATTGGAAGAAGAAAAACAGAGGGAGAAACAAATACTTCCTGAAGAACCTACCAGCTCTGGGTCTGTGGGCCATGTGCTTCTGCATGTTTTCTTCATTTCTTCTTATTTTATTTTAGCTCAGTTTTAGATTCACAGCAACACTGAGAAGAGGTTGTAGAGATTTCTCATATGCCTTCTGCCTCCTAACATGTACAGCCTCTTTCATTATCAACGTCCCTCATAACAGCAGTGCATTTGTTATAACTGATGAACCCATATTGACACACCATTAGCACCCAGAGTCCATAGTTATCTTAGGAGTCACTTCTGGTGTTGTGTGTCCTATAGTTTGGATAGTTTATAATATGTGTCACCATTATGGTGTCATACAGAGGAGCTTTATTTCCCTAAAAGTCCTTTGTATTCCAGTGATTTATCCTTCCCTCCCCTTTAACTCCATAACTCTGCCTTTCCCAGACTTCTGCACATTTGGAATCATATAGATTTGCTTCTTTCACTTAGTAGTATGGATCTAATTTCCTCCATGTCATTTCATGGCATAATAGCTTATTTATTTTTGGCACAGAAAAATATTCCATTGTTTGAATGTATCACAGTTTATTATCCATTTACCTACTGAGAGACATCTTAGTTGCTTCTGGTTTTTGCAATTATGAGTAAAGCTGCTATAAACATCTACTTGTAGGCTTTTGTGTAGAATTGTTTTCAATGTTTAGGGGTAAATACAAGGGAGGGCAATTCTGGATTGTGTGGGCATGCTTTGTGATTTAATCATCATGATATTTCACTATCCTTGGAGGTAGACAATGTATGTTGGTTAGAAGTGTTGATGAAAGTTTCATCCCTACTTTATAGAAGAAAAAATAGAGGGTTATAATGTCCAGCATCCAGTTCACAGGCTGTGATTTAAAGTCAGATCTTTCTTCTGAAATCTACATTTTTCTCTTTACCACACAACTGGCTGGTTGATATTTGTTTTTGCATTTGAGTTGTGCTTTTCATAACCTTCTTCCCATCAGAGTCCCTTTAATAATTATTTGCTGGCTTTAAGGCTTTCAGCCCATATATGACCTTGCTCAATACTTAGAACTGAGCAAAACTGTATTGAGTGACTTGTTAATATCATAGAAAGAACATTTATTGGGCAACTTTTATGCTGTGCCACATGCTAGGAGTGGAGATGAGAACAGTGTCTACTGAGGGTTCTCCCTAGATCTGCACATGAGTCATATGAATGTGCTTTATTAAGAGATTATTTATTACCCCTCCTTCTGTGTTTGCTCTCCTCTGTCTTCATGGGTATTCTTATAGTCTTTCATTACAGGTCCTAAAAGAGGCTGACTTAAAAATACATCTCTTGTTGCCTTTTCTTCATCTAAAGGCTAAGTTAATTGAAGAATGGAGTGGAATAGAGAATAATTTTAGTTTCATGACTGAAGGATACATTTGAGGAATATCTCTGGGATCTACTCTCACCCTCAAAAAGTCAGAGATAGGCAAAAAATAGATCATCTCCTGGTCTTTGAAAACACAGGATATCAGTGGGGATAATTGGATGGCACCCTTAGTAAGGCTGGCCCTGTGCTCTGGAACTCTCCATCTTCATGAAAATTCCTGGAGTCCACATGTTGCTTGTGTAAAGAGATTCCAACACCCATGGAGTACATTTGATTAGACAACAAGGATATTGGTAGAAACTATGGTGGACCAAATGATTCATAGTTACACATAAGCTTTCTGTCTTTGGTGTGACCTTTGCTTAAGGTGAGGGTTCTACTTAGTTACTGTGTGAAGTGAAGGACTAATATTCATGGGGAATGAAGCCTAGAATCAGACTCACTACGAGTTAATGCAAATGGATAAAAGGTATTTTACATATCAAGTCAATAGGTTGAAATTCATTTCTATTATATATGTGTAGATAAATCTCTATACTGGGCTCAGTGTCATGGATGGCATCCAAATGAAAGACCAGACAGTAAGTGCTGAGAGACTTGTAGTGGGAGAGATCTTTATAGAAAAAAAAGGGGTCCTGAAAGGCTTCATTGCAGATTTAGGATTTGAGTATGTTCCTTTGGCAGTAACTGCTATTTGCCTACTCAATATTCTTTCTCTTGCTCTGTCTTATTTAAGTCAAACTCTAGCTAAAAATTTAGCCCCTTTGTAGTGTGGATGGCAGTGTTGTACCTTCATGGCCAATGAATTAAACAAGATAGGGTTTCTAGGGAGTTTTTAGTATATAAAAACAGCCAGACTTAGACTTGTTGTTGTTGTTAGGTGTTAGGAGTCAGTATCCAACTCATAGCAACCCTACGTACAATAGGTGAAACAGTATTGTTAGTGCTTCTGTGCTATTCATAGGGTTCTCAATGGCAGATTGTTTTTTGGGAGTGGGTTGCTGGGTCCTTCTCCCAAGCCTACAGCACCTGGTGTTTCCATGTGGTCTCTCATAGAATTACTAACCTGGCTTGACTCTGCTTAGCTTCCAAGATCTAATGGGATCAGACACAACAGTGGTATGGCTGCGGGCAAACTTAGGTAGCATGAAAAATGAAAAATATTTCCCTTTTCCCTTTGTCTCCTTCTTTTAGTGTAGAATGTAGGTGTGCACTCCAATAGTGGGATCAACCAAGAGGTTAAAAGCCAAATGCTAAGCAAGGTGGAGCAGAACAGAGGAGCCTGTGCCCTTGATCATGTCCTCAAGCACCTCTGCTAGCCCTGGACCTCTTGTTGAGCAAAGAAGGCAAACCTTGCTTGGGTTAAGCTGTGGTCCTTGAGTTTCTGCTCCAAGTAGCCAAACAGTTGACAGGGTTTTGAACCAGAGGGTCCAGGTAAGCCAAGATGAGAGGAGAGGGCTATTCATGGGAGGCACAGGGTAATTTAGTTGTAGGGGTGGGAATATATGTGACATGTCCAGGGGACAAGGGGTTAGAACAGTCTAGAAAGCCATTTATTCTGGTTGAGAAGTGTCCTTTGAAAAGAGAAAAGGCTGGGCACGTATCAAACTGAGTAACTTTGAAAGTGCTATCCTTTAAAAATTCTGGGAAGACTAACCAATGTGTTAGTGCTAAGTGAGTTGATCAGGTCTTTACTGATGATAGTCTTGTTATGGGAAAAATGATTTAGCTATCAATTACTAAAAGTTGTCAAATAAGCTTGCATAATGAAGATTACATTGTTTTACTCATAAGTGGCTGATGGATTTGTGGTGTTTGAGATAGCAGATGTTGTGTTACTGGCATATGATATAGATTCTGTCTACACAATAGAAAGCAAATGGCAAACCCGAATGATGTTTCTGATTAATTGCATTTTTCTTTCTCTACTAAGTTACGCCTTACTGTTCAATTGGACTCATTCAACAGAGGTTTGGCAAATCCTCCAGAAGCTTCAGGTAGTGCCTTTGATCCTTCTGGTGGTTCTTTGATTTAAGCAAGCATCAGATTCACTAGGAACACTTGTTTAATATGGATTCATGGGCTCTTATACAGCTGGTTCGGGCTAGCTGACTCCTGAGGAGTCTTCATGTTTAACATGAAACTCTGGTGATTCTATTGCAAGTGATTTTCTCAGTGTCCTTTGAGAAACATTGATCTATAGTCTCCTTCCCTTCCTTCCTTCCTTTCCTGCCTGGTGCCCACATTCTGGTGCTTTCCAGAGGGAAGCAGTTTCTGAAAGTGGGGTTCTTATTTTATTTCCTGTGACTTTCTATTAGTAGCTGGAAGGTTTCATCAAAGGATACAGTGTTTTTTTGACTTTTGTTGTATCTCTTAACATTTTTTATTAAGTAGAAAATTTCTAAAAAACTCAGGAAGAAATAAGAAAATACAAATCACTACCATTGCTCTATCCAGACAGACCCATTGTTAATGTTCTGATATATTTCCTTTCCTTCTCTCCCTTTACATAAAAATTAGGTTCAAATGTACTTAAAGACTGTTAGTAATTTTTTATATCCATCATGTTTGATCTTCTCAGATGTATTGGTATTGGGGTCCAAATTGCTAGCATAGAAGTAAAGTTCTTTTGCTCTCTTCACAAATCTTCTGGTCATCATTAATTTATGTACCTTCTTAGAATATTTGTGGAAATGTTTTTGTTTTATGAGGAAAAGATGCTTTTGGTAAATGAAAAAGGTCTTGGTTTAATATAAGCAGCATAAAGTTCATTTTAAGAAAGACTTAGAAGAACTCATTTATTTTTATTGGTTTTGGTGAATTTAAGTTGAAAACTTAAATTTTATGTCATTGACAGCTAAAATCTTTCCTCTTGTGGAATAGGGCATTTAAGGTACTAGTTCCCTGTATATCTGTGCATTGTTATATCAGTGGTAGTGTAGGAAGAGGCTATATGTTCTTTTCTTTGAATCATCCAGGAATCTTTGGTTGTAAGCAACAGAAAGTTCCCCTGACTGGTATAAAATGGGAAACTTGCTGGATATGGGTATCTCAGAGAACTGAAGGAAAAGCAGAAGAACTGGGCCTTGGTTAAGGTAGGAGGACAACTCAGAAGATCTAGGTGGCAGATCCTAAAAGGGTGGTCTCTGGTGGGTATTGGTCTTAGAGTGAATCTGCAGCAGCAGTTTTCTGTTACTAGGCCTCTCATCTAAGAGAAACACATTTATTCTCTCATTCATTAGCACATTCATACTTATTGAGTGCAAGGCATTTTTTTTTTTTAGATTCTTGAGTTACAACAGTGAATAAAACAGGCAAAAATCCCAGCCATCATAGAGCTCACATTCTAGTTAGAAAACAATGGCAATCAATAAATAAGCAAGAATGAATTAAATATACAGTATGTTAGATGATGATATGTGTTATGGAGAATAAATGAGGGAGGGTGGGGAAGCGGGTGACCCAATTTTAAATTGAGTGGCCAGAGAAGGCCTGACTTAGGAGGTGGTGTCTGAGTCCACACCCAGAAGAAACTCATGGGGATATTGGGATATGAGCTTTTATGGCAGAGGGGACAATGTTGATTTGCATTTTAAAAGGATTACCCTGGTTGCTCTATGGAGAATATATGGAAGGAGGCAAAAAGCAGAAAAAGGCTACCTATGAGAAAGCTCCTGCAACTTTCAATATGAGAGATGATTTGGGCTTGGACAAGTTCTCAGGGGAGGTGATGAGATGTGAATGGTTTTGAATTTCTTTTGAAGGAGAAGCTGTTAGTTTTTGATGGTAGCTAAGATATGGGGCCAAGAGAAAGAGATAAGTCAGTGATGACTCCCAGGGTTTTTGGCTTCAATAACTCTTAAGGTAGAAGAAGCTGCAGGAAAGAGCAAATGTGGAGGGACTGGGAGTCTGGTTAAGACATGTTAGAGTGAGATCAGATAGAGATATCAGGAGTGGGCAGTTGGACATTCAAGTAAGCATTTGGGGTAGTGGGAGAGGTCTGCATTTTTAGATTATGATTTGGGCAGCATTAGTAGATGAATGACATTTAAGGCTATGAGGTTGACATCAACTTGGAGCTGATACCAACTTGGGAGTGAAGAACTAGAAAAGATGAGAAATAGTGACCTATTGATGGGATCATATTGTATCTTGTGGACATACCTTGGTCTGGGAATGGGTTTTTCACAGTTGACAATTTCATCAAGCCTATAGGTAATGGTGGAAGTAGTTCTCTAAAGTCATTATCAGAAGAAATAGACCCTATGCATGCATAAACAACATGGGCCACCATATTCCTCTTTCCAGAATTTGTCAGTATACATTTAGCACTTTTCACCCAAGTATGTAACTGAAGTAATTTGCATACATATGAGAAACTAAGGCACACAGATGTGGATTATTATAAAGACACTGGGTCTTTTTACAAATTCATGCTGTTTCATTTCTTAATAAAAATACAAGAATCCTTACTATCCTTTGGCCTCTGGAAACTCTTGAACTCCAAGGATTTGGCTGCAATATAAACCTTTAAGGTAAGGACTGTGTTTTGTTTGTCTCTGGGTCCCTAACACCAAACCTAGGATTTAACATAGGTGTTTGATCTGTGCTTTTAAAATAAACCAGTGCATGAATCAGCTGACACCTTTCACTACCTTCCTGTTATTGAGTAGTGTATTCACTGGAATGGTTATATTCAAGATAGACACCTTGGGTAAATGGTTTTAAGCCAGAAAGCACACTTATTGGTTCTCATGATTAGTATATGCAGGTAACTTCAGGCATGGCTGGATACAGGTGTCAAGCAATACATTCATGTCTACTGCTTACTTTTGGCAGTGCTTCCTTCTTCAGAGTCACCATCCTCACCCCTTGGTGGCAAGACATTAATCACAAGATTCAGGTTTACATTTTACTGGCTTAGAAATCTGGTGGGAAGGAAATGTCTCTTTTCTATTAATTCCTGAAGAAATTCTCGGACATGGGCCATGTATCTGTTCTTAAATCAATCACTTTGGCCAGGATGATGGAGTCTTCTTATTTTTTGGCTAGGCCAGGTCAGATGTTTGTCTTGGGTGCTATGGCTTTTGGAGGATTCTACTCAAATTGTGTCAGCTAAGAAGTGATCCCCTAGGAAAAACTAAGGTGATAATAGCATATTACAAAGGAATGGATACTTAGGAGGCAGAAGCAACAGATATACCTTACAAGGATGAAGTATATCCTAGGAGCAAGGGAGGAAAGGAAATTCCTTCACCCTTCTGTGGTGTCTGTTTATACAGACTGCTGCATCTGGTTGTGTTTGGTCTAACCGTGGTCTGGAATGAGTTGGTAAATCAGCAGCACTTGTGTTTTAACTTTGTAAGCTACACTAGGACAATGCCGGCATTCTGTTTCCCTTCTTTTTGCACCTTGGGGCTGGGAGAGAGCTCCAGGCATTGCTTTGCCCCTCTGAAAGCCAAGGCAGCCTGGAGCCTTGCCCAGAGGATACCCTGCTAAACACAGAGATGAAGTTATCACAGGCTTGGTGAATTCTCCTCTGGATTTTTTATGATAATATCATCAGCCAAGGAGATGAAGCAAGATGTGGTGCTTTAGAGCAACGAAGCCCCTTGGTGGAACTTCACAGCCCTTGGAAAAAAGAACTTTGATACCCCTGGGGGAAAGTCACTGTAATTTTGAAGGTGTTTTGCTCAGGAAAGGAGCCTGTGATTTGTGAAGCAAGACTAATCTGCTCATGGGAAGCTGCAGCATGAAATGAGACAAGGTGTGATCACCTGTCAAGTTCCAAAGAGAGATGATTTAGGGGGAGATAGTGGCTTGAAAACATGAGGATGGGTGTTACTAACTTAATCCATATGATGCCCTCAAAACAAAAAGTATATTAGGGGTGAAAGGCATGAAACAGACATTATTCATTGTCTCCAGGTGAGATTTCTCCTGTGAGTTTACAAGCAAGTGTTGGCATGCTGTGTGCAGACATTTGTACAATAGATTAGAGCACCCACATCACCACAGATGAAAAGTAGAGGGAGACACCTTTGACTTTTTCCCTTCCTCTGTCTAATTTATCTATCTCATTTATTCCAGACAAGGACTCCTTTGCTTTGGGAAAATTAGAGACATCTGCAGTTATCCAACCTGAGTCTAGCACAATCAAAGCGCCTGCTGCCAGGTGTGAACAGATGGCTTGTAGGGTCAGGGAGGTGACTCTTTTTCTCCTCCTCCTCTCAGGGGCACCATCTACAATTATGGAGAGGTGTTTTCCAGGAGTGGGTGGGGAGCAAGGAAAAGAGAATTGGTGTTCTGGTGGAAGAAGCAGGTGCTGGCTGTGTCAGGATGACTCATACAACAGGCAATGTGCTTTCAATTCTAGAAAAAAGTTCCACAGCCCCTCCTGTTCATCTTGGGGCTTGGGTGATACTGCAAAGGGGAAGCATAGCCCTTTGAATAGCTCCATATTTGGGTAATGTTTCAACTGCAACACCTCACTCTTGCTAGAATGTTCATGTACCTCCCCCAGACTAGGGAAAGATCTTCCATATGTAGGGGAAAGATTCCCAGAATGGTCTACTTGCCCTGGAAAGATGGGACTGCAAGAGGGTTCTGATTAGGGAGAAATGAAAATGAGATTCTGTAGTGACTCTCATATAATTTTTGTTTTGAATTTGAAGTTTCATTTGTTTTAAATATAAATTTATAAACTGACATACAAATCTGTCATCAGAGATTTTTTAAAGTAGTTTAGAACCACTTGGGTACGGAATCTAATTTTTCTTTTGTTGTTGTTAGGTGCTGGTGAGTGGGGTCCAATTCATAGTGACCCTATGTACAATACAATGAAACACTCCCTGATTTTATGCCAGGCACACAATCTTTTTCATGTGTAAGCCCATTGTTGCAGCCACTGTGTCAATCCATCTCATTGAGGGTCTTCATTTTTTTCATTGACCTGCCATTCTCCCAGACATCATGTCCTTCTCCAGGGATTGGTCTCTCCTGACATGTTCAAAATAGGTAAGACACAGTCGGGCCATCCTTGCTTCCAAGGAGCACTCTGCCTTTCTTCTAGGACAGATCTGTTGGTTCTTTTTACAGTCCATGGTATATTCAATATTCATCTCCAGCACCATAATTTAAAAGTGTCAATTCTTTTCTTGTCTCCCTTGTTCAACATCCAGCTTTCATAACCATATGATGTGACTGAAAATACCATGGTATGAGTCAGGTGCACCTTCATCTTCAATGTGACATCTTTATCTTTCAGCACTTTAAAGAGGTCTTTTGCAGTAGCTTTTTACAGTAAAAGGTATCTTTTGATTTCTTGACGCTACTTCTGTGGGTGTTGATTGTACAATCAAGTAGAGCAAAATCTTGGACAACCTTGATCTTTTCTCCATTTATCATGAAGCCGCATACTGACCCAGTTGTAGGGATTTTTGTTTTCCTGATGTCAAGATACATGCATACTGAAGGTTGTGTTCTTTGACCTACATCAGTAATGTTTCAAATCCTTTTCACTTTCAGTAAGCAAAATTGTGTTATCTGCATAACGCAGGTTGTTAATGAGTCTTCCTCCAGTCAAAATGCCATGTTCTTCTTCATAAAGTCCATTTTCTTGGATTATTTGCTCAGTAAAGAGATTGAAGAGATACAGTGAAAGGATACAGCCCTGACACACACACTTCTTGACTTTAAACCAGGCAGTGCTTCCTTGTCCTGTTCAAACTACTGTCCCCTGGACCATGTACAGATTCCTCATGAATACAACTAAGTGCTCTGGCGTTTCCATTCTTCACAATGTTATCAATAATTTATTTTGATCCACACAGTCAAATGCCTTTGCATAGTCAATAAAACATTGACATCTTTCCGGTATTCTTTGCTTTGGGCTAATATTCATCTGACACGAGCAATGATATCCCTGGTTCCCCACCCTCTTCTGAATCCAGCCTGATTTTCTGGAAGTTCCCTCTCTCTAGACTGCTGCAGTCACTTTTGAATGATCTTTAGCAAAATTTTACTTGCATGTATTATTAATATCATTTGATAATTTCCACATTCAGTTGGATCAACTGTCTTGGAAGTGGGCACAAATATGCATCCCTTCCCATCATTTGGCCAGATAGCTGTTTTCCAAATCTCTTGGCATAAACAAGTGAGCACCTCTAGTGCTACATCTGTTTGTTGAAACATCTCTATTGGTATTCCATCAATTCCTGGAGTCTTGTGTTTTGCCAATTCCTTCAAGGCAGCTTCCACTTCTTCCTTCAGTACCATTGGTTCCTCATCATATGCATTCTCTTGAAATGGTTGGTCATCTACCAGTTCTTTTTGGTATAGGGACCTGTTTATTCCTTCCATCTTTTTTGAAGTTTACTATGTCATTTAGTATTTTCCCATTAGAATCCTTCATCATTGCTTCTAGAGGCTTGAATTTTTTCTTTAATTCCTTAAGCTTGAGTAAAACAGAGCATATTCTTCCCTTTTGGTTTTCTTTCTCCAGCTCTTTTTCACATGCCATTATATTTAATTTTGTCTTTTCAAGCTTCCTTTTGAAATCTTTTTAGTTCTTTAATATCATATGTCTTCTTTTTACTTTATATGCTTGACATTCAAGGGCAAGTTTCAGAGTCTCTTTTGACATTTAATTTGGTCTTTTCTTTTCATCCTGTCTTTTTAATAACTTTTTGCTTTCCTCATGAATGATGTCTTTGATGTCATGCCACGACTTATCTGGTCTTCATTCAATAATGTCTAATACATCAAACCTGTTCTTGAGGTGGTTTCTGTTCAGATGGGATATACTCAAGGTCATACCTTGGCTCTCATTCACTTGGTCTAATTTTCTTAAGTGTGAGTTTGAACCTACATATGAGTAGTTGATGATCTGATCCACAATCAGCATCTGGTCTTGTTGTGACTGTTGATATTGAGGTTTCCTATTGTCTCTTTCCACAGATGTAGTCAGTTTGTTTCCAGTATATTCCATCTGGTGACTTCCATGTGTATTATTGCCATTTATATTGGTGAAAAAAATGTATTTGCAATGAAAAGGTCATTGGTCTGACAAAATTCTATCATGCTATTTCCAGGATCATTTCGCCACCAAGGCCATATTTTCCAACTGCTGAGCCTTCTTCTTTGTCTCCAACTTTTGCATTCCAGTCACCCATAATTATCAGTACATTGTGATTATATGTTCCATCTATTTCAGATTGAAGAAGCTGGTAAAAATCTTCCTTATCTTCATTTGTGGCTTTAATGATTGGTGTATAAATTTGAATAATAGTCATATTAACTGGCCTTCCTTATAGGCATATAGATATTATTCTTTTTTTTCCTTTTTTTTATTAGAAATTTTTAATGTACATCATAATGTGATTCATTTTGACATGCTTTTCATTGTGACAATTTTCATATATGCAATTTGATAAGCATTATTCATATAGGTTACCCCTTACCCTCCTCTATGTTTTCCCCCTCCCCCCTTCCCATCTAAGTTTCCCATCCAAGTCTTCTCTATCTTTTACTATATAGTATTTTTCTATATGTCCTTGGGTTCCAGTTCTGTTTAAGATAGAAACTTTTCCTGTAGTGATCTTTGTTTCTATCTTGTTAGAACAATTACATGCGATTTTTAGTCCATTTATATTGACCTCATTCTTATCTTCCCTCCCCCCCTTTTTAATGTGATCTGACCTTTGAGTAGGATTTTTCCTTCTTGTAATTTTGAGTCAGCTCTCTCATATGAGTGAGAACATGTGTTGTTTCTCTTTCTGAGCTTGTGTTCGTTCACTTAAAATAATTTTCTCTAATTCTAACCATTTTGCTGCGAATGACCCTATTTCATTTTTCTTGATTGCTGAATAGTATTCCATTGTGTATATATACCATAGTTTTTTATCCATTCTTCTGTTGAGGGGCACTTTGGTTGATTCCATATCTTTGCTATTGTGAAAACACTGCATTGAACATGGAGATGCAGGTGTCTCTGTGGTATGATGACTCATCTCCCTTTGGGTAAATTCCCAATAGTGTTATAGCTGGCTCATATGGTAGATCTATTTTTAGTTTTTTGAGGTACCTCCATATTGATTTCCATAATGGTTGCACCAATTTACGGCTCCATCAACAATGTAAAAGTGTTCCCTTTTCCCTGCAACCTCGCCAGCATTTGTTGTTGTTTGTTTTATTGATCTTGGCCATTCTTACTGGTGTAAGGTGAAATCTCAGTGTTGTTTTGATTTGCATTTCCCTAATGGCTAGGGATATTGAGCACTTTTTCATGTGTTTCATGGCTTTATGGACCTCTTCATTTGAGAACTGTTTACTCAGTTCCTTTGCCCATTTGTGTAGGCATATAGATATTATTCTATCACTGACAGCATTGTACTTCAGGACAGATCTTAAGATGTCATTTTTGATGATGAATGCAACCCCATTTCTCTTTACTTTGTCATTCCCAGCATAGTGGACTTTGATTGTTGTTGTTAGGTGCCATCAAGTCGAGTCCGACTCATAGCGACTCTATGTACAGTGGAACGAAACACTCCCTGATTCTGTGCCAGGCACATGATCTTATTTATGTTTAAGCCCATTGTTGCAAACACTGTGTCAATTCATCTGGTGGAAGATTTTCCTTTTTTTTTTTTTTTTTTGCTGACCTGCCACTCTCTCAAACATGCTGTCTTCCTCCAGGGATTGGTCCCTCCTGACTACATGTCCAAAATACATAAGACGCAATCTAGCTATCCTTGCTTCCAAGGAGCACTCTGGTTGCACTTCTTCTATATGATTATCTGATTCAAAATGGCCCATGCCTGTCCATTTTAGCTCACTGATGTCTAGGATGTTGATGTTTATATGCTCCATTTCCCTTTTGATGATTTCTAAATTTCTTAGATTAATAGTATGTACATTCCATGTTCCAATTATTAATGGAAGTTTACAGTTGTTCCTTCTCATTTTGAGTTGTATCATATCAGTAAATGGAGGTCCCTGGGGATTTACTCCATTCCTGTCATTAAGGTCAACTCTTAGGAGGCAACTCTTCCTCAGTCATCTTTTTCAGTGCCTTCTAACCTGGGGAGCTCATTTTCTGGCACTATATCTGATAGTGTTTCTCTGCTATCCACAGGGTTTTCAATGGCTAATTGTTTTGGGAGTAGGTTAGCCATGTCCTTCTTCCTATTCTTTCTTTGTCTGGAAGCTCAGCTGCAACCTGTCCACCATGAATGACACTGCTGGTATTTGTAATACTGATGACATAGTTTTCAGCATCACAGCAACACGCAAGTCCCCACAGTACCGCAAACTGACAGACACATGGGGGACTTTTTCTTTTAAGTAGACATTTTCAGAGCAGTTTTAGGTTTATAGCAAAAGTGAGTGGAAGGTACAGAGATTTCCTGTATATGAGGTGTGACTGAAAAATAGGTGAATGAGACAGGTGCAGTGGTGCACACCTGTAATCCCAGCAATTTGGGAGACTGAGGAAGGAGGGTTGTGAGTTTGTAAGTTAATATAACTTAGTGAAACCCTGTCTCAAAATAAAAAAATATAAAAATAGGCTGGTAGTGCTGCCCCATGGTAGAGGATTTGCAAAGTATATGTGAGGGCTTGGGTTCAACCCCTAAGTTCCATAAAAGGAAAAGAAAAGAAAAATAAGTGAATGTTAAAATTAAAGTTATTATGTAAAAGACACATTACTATTAATTCTCCTCATAGTCCTTCCCCTAGCTTCAAAAAAACTTAATCTATTGTCCTTACCACTCTCTGAAGCAGTTCTGGAAGTCTTCTTTCATGAATGCTTTAGTTGCACTGTTGTGGCTGCTTAGATGTTCCGAATTGATTCAAAATGTTCACCTTTAAGGTCATTTTGACCTTGGGGAAGAGCCAGATGTTTCACAGTGCCAGGTCTGGTGAATAGGGTGGATGAGGACACACTGTAATATTTTATTTGACAGAAATCGCCATACCAGAAGTGATGTGTGACATGGAACATTGCCATGGTGGGGAACAAAACTAAAGACGCTCATGAAAGAGGACTTATAGAACTGCTTCAGAACGTAGCAAGAATGATGAGATGACTGTGCTCATGGCCAGGGGGAGGATTTTGAGGGGGATTAATGGCACTATATCATTTACTATGATACATTTTTAAAAATTTAAACATTTCGCCAGGCACGGTGGCACACACCTGTAATCCCAGCGGCTCAGGAGGCAGAGGCAGGAGAATTGCAAGTTCGAGACCAGAGGCAGTCTGCGTAATTTAGAGAGACCCTGTCTCAAAAAGTAAAAAAATGGGCTGGGGGTGCAGCTCAGTAGTCCAGCACTTGCAGAGCATGCAGGTGCAAGGCCCTGGGTTCAACCCCCAGTACCGCAAAAAAAAAAAAAAAAAAAAAAAAAAAAAAAAAAAATTAAACATTCACTCACCATATTTTTTGATCATACCTTCTGCCCCTACACATGAAACTGCTGAGATGATACTTGAATGCAGTCATTTTGACCTGGAGTCCATGCTAGTAACCACTATAATCTGCAGCCATAGCAAAGTAAAATGGAACAAAATAGCCCAAAACTCTTCAATGCTTTTGCTTCAGAGTTTGAAAACTAGTTGTTTCAGATTTCCGGGCACAATGTTTTAAAATAACTGGAATTTGAATAACTTTGAGCAATTCCTGGGCTTATTAGTTCTATACTGGACTTTCTACTTTACTGCTTTATTCTTAGTATAATAATCAACAATTAGTCATGTGCCTGTCCTCTATAGATGTTAGTTTTCTTTTGCTGATACAGTTCATTGTAGCTGATTTAGAAAATGAGGGGATGTGGCTTGTGAATGTTCGAACTAAGTACCTATTATGTTCTTAGGAGGTAAGAGAAGTCTGGGACTTCCTCTATATCAGCAAATGAAGCAACAAAGAAGTGGAAGAGCCTCTAGTGGAGCATCTCATTGCAGTTTCTACTCAAGGTAAGAATCCTTTCTAAGGCACTCCTGACACAGATATTTATAGTGTTAACTCAAAACTTACTTCATACACACAGTAAACAGGGAGCATTTGTACCCCTTATGTCAGATTTCCACCCAATGATTCTGGCCCCTGGAGGAATGAAGAGCCCCTCTTTCTCTTTGCTAGAATGTCATTTCTGTTGGACAGGTCTCAGAACGTCCTGGCTCCTTCAATGGTTTTTAACTTAGAACATTTCTATATTCCTTCCTTGGTTTTGTCCCACGCTTGAGGGTAGTCAATAGCCTGAGTATACAGCACTCACAGTTGGAATAGGGCACTTAGGATATGCCCAGATCAGCATAGCCTGCCTTGGGACTTATATTGATCATTTAGTTACCATGTTCCTCGTGATAAAGGCCTAGATCCTCTTGGCTTGGCTTTTTCTATGGCTAATGTCCCTCAACTCATTCACCTAAGCTTATGGGCAGCCAGTGGTTAAGAGCTGTTTCATACAAGCATAGACCAAGCCAAGACTCTTTATTTTGGGAAATTATCTTGAGTACATCATAGTTAATTTAGAAATGAGTGTGTTGACTGAGCCCTATACACTCAGTTCTCTGTGAAATGTAATGATATGAAATTTATGTAATCAAGAGAAAACCCTGTTATTGCAAAGTATGTGTGAGTATGTATCGAGAAATAAAACGCATAGTCCTGGTTTTTAAGAAATGTATCATTCAGTTGGGAGGTACAGACCAGGATTTGAAAGCAGTTAGTGGAGACTATGAGGAAGCACTACACCAAGGTGAAAAGACCAAAAGTTCTGATTAGAGAAAAGTAAGGGCAAGGATGGTAGGAAAAATCAAAGAAGGTTTCAAGGAAGTGGTGGACATGACCTTGTTCCTCAGCAGTGGTTTGGACTGGGCTGACGCAGATTGCTGGGGTGAGTTTTGCTGGAGAGAAGATCAGTGTGGCGTAAAGGCACAGGGGAGAGAATGCCTACTGCCTGGACTTAGCAGCATCGGCCTTATTCCTTAGGGCAGAGGTGTATTTGAGGAGGAAGGAAGGAAAGGTTGGGATCAATTTAAGGGACTTGGTATCCACAGGTATTTAGTTGTAAGATTCGGCCTAGGGGAAGGTGCAAAATGATAGGAACACTGTTGAAGGAGGTTAAGTCTGGAAGTGGTATTGAGGATGAATTTGAGGGGCTTTAAGGGTGGGGAAAGGGAATGAGGAAGTAATGGTTGCATTTGCCACCCTTGAAGAACTATTTTGGAGGAGAAAAAACGGCTCATTTGACTGCATGGTAGTGAGGAAGAAGTGTCAGATAAATATGAGTTTTAGTTTCACACTTGGTTGATGTGTGTAGTGGTGGTTCCACGGTCACGGCTAAAGAAAGAAATGGTACAGGTGAAAGCAGGTGGTTTTGCTTGGGCCCTGTGGGTGATGGTATAGGTGTGGAGGCAGCCTTCCAATAATAGCATCCAGTAGACCATGTGGAGATAAGATCTGGGTCAACTGCCATTGGGGCAGAAGGGTATTACCAGAAGAACTTATAAATGTGTGGTCTTCCTTTCTAATGCCTGGCCTGGGCTTTGGCTCTGAGCAAGCAGGCAGGGGTGTGCCTGGTACAGGGACTATGAGCAGGTGCTCCAGAGGCAGACAGATCTGGGTCAAACTCCAGCTCTGCCATTGACTAGCTGTGTGAATAGGGCAGTGAGTGTATTGCCTTTGAGCCTCAGGTAGTCACCTGTAAATTGAAAAATAATAATGCTAGCCTCATTAAGATAGCAAGAAGATTAAGTAAAATTATACTCATTTACAAAAAAGTGTACAATGGCACCTGGTTCTCCACACATCACAGATGCTGCTGTTTTTATCACTGTGACCTAGCTGTCTGTAGTGACTGCTGTTTACCCATTGCTGTGTTATGGGCTCGCAGGAGACTGTGCTTAGCAGCTGAGGCTGTGGTGAGTGTGGGGATCTGGCTGATAAACCTGTCATCACTCTGGAGCTGCTGAGCAGGAATTAAAGCATTTGTCCCCTTCCTGAGCTCCTGGCTGCAGAAAGACACCCTCTGGGTAGTGATACAGAGTGTTTTCTTTAAGCGGCTCCCAGAGTGCCTGGACCCTACCCACCTCCTGATAGCCAGGAAAGGTCTAGATTTTTACAGCTGCCATAACACAGGTAGAGTCCTTTCTAGGTCCTTATCAGCTGCCTCCCCTTCCTCCTTATCCACAGCAAGTGCCTCTGAGCTCTGACAATGATAAACTCAGAATGATCATGGGCAGTGGTCAAAGCCACTAGGGCACTAGAACATTCTCTCCATACTCTGGGTCCTACTGAGGTCTTTCATAGCCCTCCCATGCCAGGAGCTCAGAATGAACTTCAGGAGCATATAGGTCACTTATTATCAGCTGCAAGACTGCAATGGAAATAAGAGGCCCGTTGTTTCAAGTGCTGCCACATCAGGAAATGCTGCCTGTGGACAGGCAGGGCTGGGAAGGCCTGTGTGTGGTGATGTATGCGAGGGCAGACAAGCAAACCCTGGGAAACACGAATGAGGACTCGGCAGCCTTTGGAGGAGCCAGGCTTCCTCACCCAGGGTTTGCAAGGCTGTTTGTGTTTAGAGGGGTTGCCTTTTCCTAGGGAAGTCAGAGGTGTCAAGTCTAATGATGAGATGCTTGGGTGCTCTCCTTATGTGTCAGCTTCATACTGAACTTCTTGGGGAAAGAAATTCCCTGACCATCCCCTACCCAGTCCTCATTGGTGTGTGCAGCTCTGCAATTGAAGGGCAAGCAATTGAAGGGCAACTGTATTCCTCTGGACACATGATTGGAGCCAGAAGGGCACCAGACTGTGCTGGCACCCACCAAATCCTCCCTGTTGCGGTCACCCTGACATTCACATTTGGTACGCAGTAAGCGCAGCAATCCCTTTATGTGTTTAGGTGTGGTTGTGGGTAATGTTGTGAAAGACAGATCTGTATAAGTAAGTGTCATATGAAATATTTCTCTGAAAGGATTTATCAAGGGGAAAGTTGCAGGCCTGAAGGTGGAAGGAAGTTGGGGGAGGGTGCCGGAGAGGAGGTGAGAACTGGGGATCAGAACATATGCTTTTCAGCTGCCCTGGGCAGCCTGGAGCAGCCTGCTCCTGTGGGAGGAGAGGCTCTGCAGGTTGTAGTGTGGATCGGAGAGATTTATGCCCTGCACACCGAATACATATCCACGACTCTCCACGGCACAATTTTGAAAAGGTGATTATGGGTCTGACATGAAGGAATATTTTATATGAAATTGCTGAAAGATCTCTGGGCACTAAGCAATAATCACCTTAGTACTTTAGAAAGTGTTCCAATTTGTTTCCCATTGGCTTCCTGGCAGCTGGGATTTGCATGCCATTTAGCATCTGATCCTGGGCATCCCACATGCCACCATGCTGAGCACAGGGGCTCTCCTGGAAGAAAAATGCACTGCAGTCTGGGGATAAGTCTCAGAAGCTTTAAAACGTGCAGAGACTTGGAATCTGTAATTCTATTTTTGGGGGATGTTTCAAAGAGAAAGCCAGAAAAAGGGTGTTTGCTGGAAAGATTCATGTTCAGAGATGTTTGTCATAGCGTGATTGTTTTTATGTCCTTCTAGGACGTAATGCCATGCAACTGTGTATACATATACATTTTAACAAAGAAAAGGTGAAAGCAAACTAAATGTGCCAAAATAGAGGATTTGATGCTTTAAGAAGTACTATAGAATATTATGTATTTCTAAGTCAGAAAAACAAGTTGCAGAATGGGATATGATTCTCTTTTTAGTAAATGCATATACACATATATGTGTATGGGGATGAAATCCAGAAGGACACGTAAAAACATGCAAAGAAAGTAAGAACTTGGTTGGCTTTTGTAAAACAGCCTGCCTATATTTGCTATAATAAATACAGATTATTTGTGTTGCAAAGAGGTGTTTCCTTTGTCTTTTTTGTCTTATTGTCCATCTGGGCTACTGCCCTGAGTTATGAGTTTGTGCTCATACAACCTTCATGGAATGTCAGGAAGAAGTAATTCTGTTGTGTTCCAGTGTCTACTATTTAGCGTCTTGAAAGGGATGGAACTGCTGAGGGCAGGCTTAGGCTGCAAGGAAGCAGAGGCAACTCCTGTTAAATTCTGGCTGATGCCAAGGGAGGGAGCTATTTGTTAACTGACATCAGCTGAACTTGAGCTACCACAATAGCCCCACAGGGTGAACATGGACCTCCTCATCATTGCTGCAAATGTGTGTCTGGCCTGAGGCTGAGTGGTAGTGTACCAGTGGGCTGCCTTCTTCTCTGTTGGTCTTTTGTTTTTCTTGTTAAAGTTGTATTAATCACTTAGGTGTTAGTTTCATTGGCATCATGAATCTTTGCCTCTGAGTCTAAGTCAAAGGATAAGATGCCTATTAGAACTGGGTATTTGTACTTCGTTATGCTAGTCAACAAGTTGGTCTAAAATGTTTGGTGTAAACATTAAGATACTGAGCTATCTCATTATTGCAGTGTAGTTGTGGTCAGAAAACCCATTCTGATTTCTTCCTTACATGCTCTTTCTTAAAGAGGTGTGGGAAAGGCTGTTTTTAATTTCCCTGGCTCCAAAGGGGCCCTAATTTTGAATAGTTTTCTCACATTCCACATTACTATCCTATGACTACAGTAATGAAGTTTGAACTGAAGGAAATGCTCTAAGGCCATTCCCAAAGCAAAAGAATTCCCCTCACTTATATTGATTTATTTTTCCTTCTTATCATGTGCCATCTTGGGGATAAATCCAGTTAGCTTTTATTTATTTATTTATTTATTTATTTATTTATTTACAGTACTGGGAGGCTGAACCCAGGGCCTCTCACATGTTTTGCAAGTGCTCTACCACTGTGCTGCACCCTCAGCCCCTTTTTAATTTTTTATCTTGAGTCAGGGTCTTGCTAAGTTACACAGGCTGCCTCTGGTCTCAAACTCTTGAGACGTCTGCCTCCACCTCCCCAAGGTGCTGGGATTACAGGCATGTACTACTGCACTTGATGGATTTAGCTATTTCTAAGGGAAGTACTCAATGCTCATCTTGTGCAAAGAAACCGAAGCTCACAGATATTAAGTGACTTGCCTAATGTCATACAACTAGTAAGGGGCACAGCTGGAAATTTAAACCAAGTCTTTCAGACTCAGAGCCTATGCTCTGATCTCAAGTATCAGATCTCAGTTTCTCTGCCACTAGACAATGAAGTAATGAATGTTTACAACACCTGCATTCAAAATATAACCAGGATTTCTTTTGGTATTGCTGGCATTTCATAGGTGAGATGTGTTTCTTGGAGCAAATACTAGGGCAGCCTTTAGGTTTTTTCCAATTCCAGGAATATACTGAAGATCCTGAGAAAGATTGTATAAAGAGAAATAATATTTACTGGAGGCTGATCCTGATTCAACTCCATGTCTCACTGCATAGTTAACACAGCATCTTAGCATTTTGATACCAAACTCTGATCAACTGACATAATGTGAAAACAAAGTAATGCTACCCTTCCCACAGCTGCCAGTTTATTTTTCTTAATCTATTTTTTAAAGGAAGAACTTTTTTTCTCTTTTTGTTAAAAGCGTTTAATCAGAAATCAAAGTATTTTAGATTTGTTCAATCTAGTGAATATATAAAATTACTGGATAGAGCCCTGGACTTAGAAATAAACCATTTATTTTAGTCCTATAATTTACAGATAAGAAAACTGAGATGAGAAGGATTAAAGAATTTTTGAAGGTCATAGGAAGAGTTGCATCTTAGGCCCTGGAGCTCTAGAATGTTGTTCTCCATTGCTGGATGATGCCATCTAAGAAGAATTTTCCATTCAGTTGGCTATCGGCCCATCCTGTTTCCTCATCCTTGCCCAGGTTCAGCCACTGCCTGGTTGGGAATGGTTGAGGAAATGAATCTTCTCACTTGGACCCAACAGAAAGACAGGAAGAGCCATACTTTCTACTTTCAGATGGCTCTACTACCATGAATCGATGTGTCTGTTTCCTACAAAATGTTCATGTCCATGTTGAGACTGGAATGGGTGATGCAACTGGAAACTCAGTATGCAGGGCCCAGGAAAGCATTTGGTGCCCAAATCCTTTAGAAGTTTCCAAGTAAGAAGAGACAAGAGCTATGGTGAAGTGACTCACCCACCCCCTGAAGCGATGGCAGGTGAGTCAACAAATGCTTGTGACCAGTGACACTAAATGGTGTTGATGGACATGAACCACCTTAGGCAAAGAGAAGCAAACTCCAGAAGCCCTAGGTCACATTTCTTTTTCTAGGCCTTGGAGTAGATTTCAAGTCAAACTCCATGGATGGCAGTGCGGTATTAATGTATAGATGAAAGTGTATAGAAAGTGTTAGTGCATAGAAAAATGTATATGATTTTTATTTTTCTCAGCCATGAATTATACTTCTTTTGTGCCATAAATTAATGTATACATTTTATTTCTCATTGGTCTGTGGTCAAAAGTTCCACCGTCCCCACCCTTTCATTGTTTCTGAGGTGTTTTTGGATGGTACACAATGGCAGATATGAGGCCCTTGCTTTGGCAGAGTGGTGTGGAGACAAACTATCTCTCAGCCCAACACTTATTTCAGGGCTACTTAGCTTTTTCACAGGGTTTATTGTTTGGAAAATGAAAATACTTTATTATTTACGTAGCAGATATTCTTACAAATATTGTTTGGTTCGGTCTTCATCTTTTAATCTGGATAAGTTTCAACATTTGAAAACTGAGGATCAGAGAGGCCACATGACTTGACCCAGGGAACACAGGTCACAGCTGGGGGCTGGGACTTGCATCTAGGATTTGGACTCCATTTTTAATTGGTCTTTGAACCACACCAGGGTTGATATTTGGATCCTGTGATGGATAAAGGCTTGGGAAGCACTGTGATTTTGAGAAGTCCAGCCTGAGTATTACATTTCTAGACTGTCTATAGGAATAAAATTACTCAGGGATTTGTTAGCCAATCTGTGATGGCAGAGTTCATTAGTCACCATGTTAATAAAAGGGAATAAGATTATTCTTATGGCCCTCATTGTTAATTGAACTTTTTCCTTACCCCTTTGCTCTGTCATTGTTTTAGGATTAGAGCATGGGCTGTGAGTCTAAAAGACTTGTTCTAAATTTCCAGCTGTGCCCCTTTCTAGTTGTATGACATTAGGCAAGCCACTTAATATCTGTAAGCTTCAATTTCTTAAAAAGGAGGAAAATATATACTTTAAAAGGTTGTTGTAAGAGAAAATGAGATAATGCCTATAAAACATTGAGCACATGACTAAATATTAGCTCTTTCTGTTATTTTTTTTCATCACTGAGCCACACCCCCAAACCCTTTCTTATCTTTTTTTTTATTGGAATTTTTTAATGTATACCTTAATGTGATTCATTCTGACATGTTTTCATTGTGGCATTTCCATATATGCATTTTGATATACATTATTCATATAGGTGCCTCCTTACCCTCTTGTATGCTTCCCCCCACCCTCCCCATCTAAGTCTTCTCTATCAGTTGCTTGGTAATATTTTTCTATATGTCCTTGGGTTCCAGTTCTGTTTAAGATAGATACTTTTCCTGTAGTGAAAATATAAATGGTCTAGAAAATGCATGCAATTGTTCTGACAAGATAAAAACAAAGCTCTTTCTGTTATTATTATTGACAGTGTAAAGAGAAAGACAATGAAATAAACTGTATGAAATACTGCCAAGTAATTTTAAAACATACAAGTCACAAGGATTATCTTTTATTCAACCATCTATACCACTAGGTGATTTGGTTAATTGCCATAATACCTAATTGTTGCTATTGTTAGGTGTTGTCAAGTTGGTATCCAACTTATAGCTACTCTACGTACAACCAGTGAGACAGTATTATTACAGCTTCATGCTATTCATAGGGTTTTCAATGGCTGATTGTGTTTTTGGAGTGGCTGCTAGGTCCTTCTTCTAAGCCTGTAGTACTTGGTGTTTCCAGGCGGTCTCCCATCCAAGGACTAACCAGGCCCGAACTTGCTTAGCTTCAGACATCTGACAGGATTGGACATCACAGTGGTATAGCTGCAGGCATAATATCTAATACAGTAGATATTATTAAGGTTACTAAGAAAGAGAAATGGCATTGGGGATTAACCAAGTTCTAGATAGAGTACATAGAATATTTCATGAGATTTTCCTAAGGATCCTATGTGGTGGGTGTTAGGGTGAACATTTTATAGCTGAGGAAACAGACTTTTTGCAAGTTAACTACTAAGTAACATGAAAGTTAGCAAAGCAGGGATTTGAAAATGTATTGATTTGGATTTGATAACATATTAAATATTTCTAATGTCACCTACATGAGTATCTCTGTGATGTGAAAAATAAAACCCCTAATAATCCCCTTGATGTTTAGAAGATTTACCATGCCATGTGGCAAAGAAATCATGAGATAGAGTCATCTGTTTACTAGCGTGATAGTGCAACTGAGTGATTAAAAGATAGACTTTTTGTCCCAGTTTCAGGGATCCTTTAAATGGAATGGACAATATTGATGATGTAAAAGTCTTTGATTATGTGTTTATATGGCTCTTACAAGTAAGATGCAAATTATATGCAAAAGATTGAGTCACAGGATAAAATCATAATCACTATTTCATTTTTGATTCCTTTTTTATTTTTTGTTTTTACAATAAATGGAATAGAATGTGAGAGAGTTAATTGACACCAAGAAAATTTATTCTAAATTACATTTTAGGCTACATTAGTGATGAATAGGTTTGAAATGACTGTTAAGAAGAGTCCTACTTTCTCATTAAGTGGTGACCTCTTCTCTCCAATCCTCATTTTACAAATGGCATTCCCATTCCCACCCCTAGGGGCTTACGATATATTTTTACCAGCAATTAGCATTATATACAAGCCCTGTTTAGTCTTAAAAAACATTTTACATGTGAGATTCTCTCCCTTGGAGATGGATTATTTTTTATTAGTTCTGCCCTGGCCTTTTGGTTACATTGTGAGAAACAGCTGTATTCTCTGTTAGCGTGACATGAAAATTTTCTTTGCAAAAGACCAGAGACAGGAAGAACAATAGAGAGGGAAAGACAAGAGCAGAGAGATGAAGAGTGAAGCCAAGTGGGAGAGAGGCAGAAGAGAGATGGAAAAAAAAGTGGAGGAGAACGATGGGGAGAGGTAAGTCATGAGAGAGAGATGTAAGGATGGAAAGAGAAATAGACAGATGGAAACAGTGGAGAATGAGGAAGGGGGAGGGAGAAAAGGAAAGAAACCTGAAGGTAGGACCTCACCTCCTCCTGGGCCGAGCAGGGAGCTGGCAAGAAAGAATTTGAAGCCAGAGGGACAAATTATCCCAAACCAGGAGTTGAACCTAATTGTAAGCAGACCCTGCCCACCCCTTTAGATGAGTGATGGACTCCTGGCATGTGACCTGGCTTGGCAATCTCCACCCCCTGTCCGAGCTGCCATAAGGAGATACGTAATGTCTAGAGTGATGGGAAAGTCATGCCTACAGATGGTACAGATGGAGCTGCCTCATAAAATGACTCACTGTGAATCCTCACTGAAATCTCCGCTATAAAAATGATAATGGAAAAAGCACAAGAAAGGCTAGATGGGATTGAAAGAAATTTGTTCCAGCTTGTGTAGCTCCCTTCAAATTTTGAAAAGGACCCTGTTAGAAAATACCAGCAACAGATAATGTAACTTCTTCCCTCCTGGCTATGGCCCTCTTCCACCTCCATGTCCTTTTTGACATCAATATGGAAATGCAAGCAGCGAGGGAAAAAGAGGAAGAGTATGGAAGGAAGATGAAAGAGTGATTTATGAAGCAGGAGGGTTGATGTTCTGGCAAGGGAGGGCTTGGAGGCTCTCTGAGAAGAAAAGGAGTGGTGTTTTGGGGAGCAAGGAGGCGGGCTCTCAGAGAGAAGAAGTCGTGTTTTGTTTGATGTAGGTAGGATTTGCAGGTAGGATATTGCCAGAGTGGAAGGGGCCTCCTAGAGAGTGAGGGCAAATACTGGATGAGGGAGGCATGTAGTTGAGTTAGTCATACAGACCTCTGTAGCAAGATGAGGAAGTTTTTAGTCCTCAAAGGACAGCATTCTAAAAGTAATGATTACTGACTTCAAAGTCTCCCAAGACTTTGATGCTCAGTTTGATAACTCAGTTTGTGGATATGGAATCTTACAGAGCTTGAGGCTCTTCCTCAATGGAAAGTCTCATGACATCCACCTCCTCAGGCCTTAAGCAGAATTGGGACAGCTCTAGGTGCATGCTGGAGCAGAGTTATGGGATGGAGGGCCAGGTATAGTGGCAGCCCAGATCCTGAAAAGCACTTGGAAGCTGGTTGTTAGGCTTCCATGCAAAGGGAAGAGGCAGAGTGGGGTACAGCTACAGTACTGATAGTGAGTACAAAGAAGGTCAGAAGTACTGTGCATGAATAATGTGCATTGGGACAGTTATATGTCAGAAATGGCCTAGGTAGACAGCAAAGTCATAGGTACAGTTGGAATGTGCACATTCACAGTATACAAGACAGAGCAGAGCCAATGCCTACAATGTGTCATATAGCTGACATACTTGGTGGGATGTAGAGGCTGGGAACACCTTGTCTGTGGGGTAGGGTTAGTTTAGGCAGTGGATGGGGGATGTTGCAGGTAGTATGGGGTGGCAGGAAGGACCTGGTGATAGGTAGATATGAGTTAGGGAGTTTACCAAAACAGAACCCAGCTCAGATAGTTCATGAGATGCTGAAGAAAGGACAACTTAGAAAGAGTACACACAGTTAAGGGAGCAACAAAAGGTTGATGAAGTACTCAGGGTCTAACAAACAGCTGAGAGTTGATATTATTTAGAATTGAAGGATCAAAAGGTTGAGGAATGGTGTTTCTGGAAGCCAGTAAGAGTGGAGACTGTTGGGAATGGGCTGCCTGGTCAGTGGTAACAATCATGGGAGCCATAGCCACTGTTAGACAGAGGGCCAGACTAGGGCAGGAGCGGAGAAGAAATACCCTGACTTCTTGTCCTTCTTTCCCTCCCATCTTCTGGTGCTTCCCATTGGTCAAACCCAACCTGAAGACAGCAATGAGGGATCCATGAGGTCATCTCCTGGGACACTGAGCAATGCATAGTAGGGTGAAGGAAGGTGCAGTTAAGGGGATGATCAGAAAATAACCATCATATATGCAAACCTAGCTAGATAGTAGTTGCTCAGTGCCAGGTAATTTGTCCATTTGTGGCTAGAACTAATCAGAGGAGAATGCTACTTAAAACAGTGTAGGCCAGGCTGGGTGCAATGGCACAGGCCTGTAATCCTAGCACTAGGGAGGTTGAGGCAGGAGGATCTTGAGTTCCAGGCCAGCCTGGGCTATATATGTAGGCTTTGTAGCTTCAGGTTACATGACTCCAGTGCTGATAAGAAACACCAGTGCTCAGCAGGGAAGCAGAGGTACACACCCTACAGTTCAGAGAGTCTGATAGGAGAGATGGGGAAGAACTGGGAAGACTGTTGCCTTCTGGAGGGTGGGGTGCAGGTGTGGGGAAAGCATGCTGAGGGTAGAGCTGGGAGGAGAAGTAGTAGTTTTGGAGAGAGAGAGATTCAAACTCTGGTTTTCAGCCCTATATTTTCTCTAATTTCCTTGGGAAATGTCTTTTAAATATATCTTCCTTGAATAAGAATTATAAAGGAGAGAACTTTCTATCTCAGCTTAGATTAAAATGCCCAACCCGAGCTGATTCCTCCATTAACTGATAAAATAATTGACTCTATTATGTGTATACAGGAGAAATTTATTTCATATGTTCACATATAATATTAAAATGAAGTTTAAAAGGTGTATTGAAAATACCTTACAGTAAACTCTATGATCTTTTCTATGGACCATCCCAAAGAACATGATGATTAATTCTTTACTAGTTATACCATAGGGCACATTTTGGCATTCTGAGTCATGGTTGTCTCTGTCTTGAAAGAATCCTGCATTGTTATTTTTGTTATTTCCGCACTTGCCCCAGGTTAAGAGTGGATCATATGCATGAGCGTTCCATGGATGTGGCAACCATCTCCCATTTTCTATCTCTGGAAATAAACCCTGATTTCTTATCACTCCTTGATCCCTTTGTAGGCACAGTGACTACCATTAAAAGTTAATAGTTTTGTATCATTTATATTTCTAGCTTTGGATAGATTCAAATTTGGAAAATTTAGAATGACCAGAATGAGTAAAAAAGAACAAAAAACAAAACAAAACAAAACAAAACAAAACCAAAAATTCCCTTCATCTGTCCTTTATGTCTTCAGAGGAGGTGGCAATATTACTGATGTTATTTCCTGCTCATGGGTGTGGTGGGTCTCTGCATGCCCTTCATGGCAGAGAGCAATTTCAGACCACAGGATCTGCTTCTCTATGTGGCCTACCTCCAGCCTCACTCACATCCCATTTCTCAATTTATATCTTTGAGCCATTTGGTCCTAGTGTTTTCTGCCTCTTGTGGATGCTTTGTGGCATCTCAGTTACTTTTTAAGTGAGGTGATACTTAAAAACAGTTATAAGACAGTTATAAATAAGGAATAGGATTAATTTATTGTAAGTCTTGGGAGAATAATCTGAAATTCAGGTGCCTAATTGCTAAAAAAAGTAACTTCCAAATTTAAGCAATGGTATCAAAACTATTAAGAAAAATGCAGATGTGGGGCTATTATTCTATATTTCATTGTACTTTTTTGGATTCACTTTATCCAGAATTATGTCTTATTTTTGCTTCAGAACTTGTTTAGTTTCTATTACATTTTGGGTCTTATTCTGCAGCTAATGTATCTGTGGTTGAGGTTAAGCTAAGCCCAAGGCTGTTCCTCTGAGCACCTGAGCATCTGGCTACCCTAAAAGATGGCCCCTGTTAGCATGCCATTTTGTGAGTATGGAGGAGACATCAGAGTCACACAATGACCATATGGGTGTTATGGAATGGTTCCAGTGTGAAATGTTATGTCTTTCAGTATCTGTAAATACCATGGGAATTGTTAAAGTCTGTGTCTCCAATTTTAATTTGGAAAGTAATTCACATCTCTCTTCTCATCTTCCTTATCCCTTACCTACCTGGGCTGGCACTGGCTCTTCCTTGCTCTTCTGTAGTCCTTTTGACCCTCAAATTCCAGTTTGTTCCTTGATCTCTACCATTAGCTTTCTGGGAGGAGTTGACTTGGCTTTGGTTAGGAAAAAATAACTTCTGGGGTTGTTTTGGGGTTTTGACTATTAGCTTAGAAAGATAAAACCTCCTTTCATTGCCCCCTTTTCAGTCTCCTTATGGTATTTCTGGGCAGTTTGGGTTAAATACCTGCCTTCACCAGGGACTAGTAGACATTTCCAGAACACTTTAAAAACCTTTCCTTCTTTTAAACTGCACCATGCCTGAATAACAGAGGCAGGTGAACCCCTGGTCATGCTTTCCTTCTGTGCTGCTTCCAAGAGAGGATGTGGTCACTGCTACTAGTGTGCCTGAAGGGCAGAGTTACCTTGTTTTTATAGGTTTCTGAAATGTAGACTCAATCCACCTTTTTTGTCTTTCAATCATATATAATTTAAATGTTTGGGGGAGAAAGCAGTCTTCTGGAAGATTTTCTTGTACCCTCTTTTTTCATTAAATTTTTATTTAATATCCTTGTAATACATTTGTTTTTCTGCTTATAAAAACAGTATGAAAAAGTATAAATAATTTATTTCATTATGCAGATTCCTAGAAGTAGAATTACTAGGCTTCATGCAGAGGATAAATATTTTAAAGACTCTTGATACCCATCTGGTGAAATTGTATTCTAGAAAGTTTGGACCAATTCACATTCATGCCAACTGATTAAATGAATAAATTCGTATTAGAATTGACTATGACTAATAAAACCTTTGTTCACTTAATAGGCAAAATTCTCATTATTTTTACTGCATTTATTTACTGGAGAATTTCTTAGCATGCCCCCCAAAGAATAGAAACCTAACATTTTAAAGCGGTGAAATATATTTACTCCTTTACTTTAGTTTTTGCTCTCCTTTATAGCCCTTCTTCATCCAGAGGTCACCTATATTTTTCTAATGGTTTGTTGTCAAAACAGGTTTATTCATTGATCTGTATGTATTTTATTTTAATGTGAGGTTGTGACGTGAGGATTTCAATAGATTTTTTTCCCTCAAAGTCAGTGATCAACTTTTATTAGCACTTTAGTTCCAAACAACAGAATCTATTCCAGCTAGTATAAGCAGATGGGGAATATGCTGGGGATTTCATGTGACTCACAGAACCACCAAGCTCAGGCATAACTTTCTAGCAATTATGTCCAGAGCTGTGCCACAGGACCAGCCATATAAGGAAGTTGCCAGGTGCCTCTGTTGCCACCTAGACCAGCAATACTTTTAGGACTGATGTCCTCACTTACGTTTGAGCAGAAGTGTCATGTGGCTGCATCTGACTGGGAAAGGTTTTATTCAAGAAATTATTTAGGGAAGACAATGTGAGAAATCATCAAAATATAGGGAGACTTTGCTTAAGATTGAGAGACTATATGACAGACAAGTGACTAATCCAGTTGTCTCAGCCCTTTTTACAACAGAGTATTGATGTCACCTTCCTCATTCATATATCAAATTTGTATTTAAAATGTATTTAGTAGGACCAGTTTTATGTACTCAATGCTATTTGATTATTTTTATATTCTTGTGCCAATGCCATAATTATTTTATTTTTGTTGTGTTATCTTTTAACTACCACTGGTATATAGTGCACTTATTTTTCAGTGCTTAGGTTTTGTTGTTTCATATCCTTCCAAGTGAACTTTAAGATTACTTTTTAATCAATTGATAAAAAATAAATTAGTTGGTATTTTGATTATCAATGCATTAAACTTTCGCCCTTGTTAGATATTCATTCTTTCCATTTAAGAGTGTGATGTATATTTTCATTTAGTAAAAAAAAAAATTCATGTTCCTCAATAAACTTTGGTGGTTTTCTTCATAAAGGTATTTATATTTCCCATGAATGTTTTCCCCATGTATTATTGTTGTTGTTGTTGTTAGGTGCCCTCGAGTCGATATCTGACTCATAGCGACCCTCATAGGGTTTTCAATGGCTGAGTGCTTCAGGATTGCCTTGGGAGTGGATTGCCAGGCCCTTCTCCCATTTTTGCAGTGCTGGAAATTGAACTCGGGACCTCAGAGACTGCAGTGCAGCGCTCTACCCACTGAGCTAAATCCCAGCCCACCCCCATGTATTATATACTACTTTTAATCTAAATAGACCCACTTTTCATTTTAGTTCCCCTGTTTATTTTCCTGCTGGGCAGAAAAGCCATTAAATTTTACATGTTTCTTTCATATTAGACACTTTAAAAAGTTATTAATTCTAGGAGAATTTCAGTTAATTTGGGGCTTTCTAAGTGTGCGTGGATACGTGCAAATAAGAGTAATTTTGGAACATGATAAAGCAACTGAGAGACATGAAAATGATTTATATATAATTAATTCAGTAAGCTAGGTGTAAAAATACCCTGGAAGGGGAGATGGTTCTAATATTGTAATAATGCTTGCATTCCCTCTGTGCAGATATTCTAAGTAACATGTGTAAAGCTGGTGATTTATAGCATCCAGATATGCTCTGTAAAGTCAGGCACATGCTCTGTTTTCCCTGTCAATCTGGACCATATACCCAGATATACATGGTGCTTTCTACCTGAAGGTGAGTTCTTAAGCTTGACATTCAGAATCTGGTTAGCAACACACTAATTCAAGCAGATTGATGCCTCTAGCCTTTCCATGTGTTTGCTGGGGAGGGGATTTTGTAAATGAAAACAGGCCAGGGCTTACTCACTTTAGTCTTCCTGCCCTGGCTACTCTCTGCCTTTCGACAGCTAAGCCAGGTGCTTGGAGAGCAGTGTTGGTGGGTTTGTGCAATGTTACACTTACAAGGTTAAAAAAAATTAATGAATAAGCCCAAACAAGAAGAAAGAATTTGCTGAATGCTTGCTTTTAGGACATCTGAGACTCAAAATGATTGTGTCTCTCTCAGGCCAGTTAATTACTAAAAAGGGGCATTAGTGACATACACTGAAGACTTCGGTGAAACTTCTTTGAAAAGCTGTGGGAAGATAAATGCTTACAATTTATAATAACATCATTGGATAATATTCCACAGGGTGTAAAATCAAATCTAAACATGGTCTGAATATGGACAGGATTGTATTTAACATATTTTCCTTGGGACTTTTAAGTTTTTAGTATGTATTCATTTTTATTTGCAGCCTTACCGAATATAATCAGAGTGCTCCTTGGAAGCAAGGACAGTTAGACTACGTCTTTTGTATTTTGGACATGTTGTCAGGAGGGACCAATGCCTGGAGATGGACATTATGTTTGGGAGAGTGGCAGATCAATGAAAAAAAGGAAGACTGTCAGCTACATAGATTGACACAGTGCCTGCAACAATGGGCTTAAGCATAAAAAAGATAGTATGCCTGGCACAGCACTGGGGAGTGTTTCATTTTTTTGTACAAAGGGTTGCTATGAGTCAGACCTGACTCAATGGCACCTGACAACAACAGCAACAACAAAGGCAACTCATAGGCAGGCCCATTCTTTGTTTGTTCATGGCCATCTAGCTGTACTAAATAGTATCTGCACTTGATGTTTAGATTACAGATAAGGAAGATGAATGAACTTGACTGAATCTACTTACTTGGTTTGGCCTATTCCAAAATTTGTAGGAGAAAATGAGATTTGCGGGGTGTTTTCTGAAAGATAGCTCAACGTACTTTCTATTTCTCAAAGTTTTTGACGTCTGAGAATCTCTTATTGTGACTGGTCATTTTAGGGTTGTTCTTAATGATCTCAGGAATTTGACTCAGAGCCAAACCCAAACTCAACTCAGCTTTTGTTCTTTCTGATCAGGAATGGGGCCATGTGATGCGATCTGGGGAGGCCTTCTAGTGCCATAAGGAGGTATATTAAGTAAAACATATGAAAAGACCAAGGTAGAAGCTTTCTTAATACTTGAAGGATTACAGGATATTTGAGGTTGAGGGAGGTTGCCTTTATGGCCGGAAATGCAAGGAATCCTGTCACATCATGAGGGAGCTCCCTAGGGTCTGTAACGTTCTCCAGCTGGGCTTAAATATTGGAATCCTTTGCAACGCTTTCATGCTCACCTTCAAAGCCTGCGGGGCCTGGCATTAGAGGGAAGCCACAGAGCAGGGCTCCTCACATTTCTTGCTGGCCTGGCAAAGACTAAGAGAACATGACTGCTAAAAGGCTGAAAAAGATCAGTTTGACTGCGCATGGGTAACATCTTGAGGTGTAAACTTTGAAGAATTTATGTGTAATTAACCATTTTTGCTATTTAAAAATGTTGCAAATGGATCTGACAAAAAAGGACCCGATCTCCTCACAGCTCAGAACTCTTTTGGAAATGGATAGGAAGTTTGTTGCTGCAATGATTAAGAGGCTAATTATAAAGCAATCAGTTAATTATACATATAGTCAACTTCATGAGGAAATCGTGCTTATTTTGAGAAGGCAAGAACTTTCTCCTGATTGAAAAGGGCTATAGATAGGGGTTTTGACAAAAACGAGGAAGGGATCATGTTTTTCAGAGTTGTGAAACCAAGGTTTCCTGCCGTTAAAATCTTTTTTTTTTTTTAATGATTAAAAAAAATACAATGGCAGATGAGCTATTTTAAATTAATGAGTGCAATAGAAAATTATGTTAAGTAGAAAATGTGATTGAAAGGAACAATATGGTTCAATTCAGGTGTCTGTGTCTCTTGATAAGCTTTTTTTGGGATCACAAGGGCCAGGTCTCACCATACCCTAGGGTGGTCAAGTATAGCAGAGTGAAAACAATGTTATCTGCTGAAACACAAACATAGCTATGAGGGCAAAGTCATAGGCTATGTGATAGCTTTTCCTGGTGGAATTAACTGCTTAAGGGTGAGCAACTGCAAGTATTTTGAGAGATTAATTTGTGCTAGTTTGTTTCTTGTTTCTCTTATGTATTGTCACTTCATTTCCTCAGAGAAGTTAAGTGCAGGGTTGAAAGTGAAAAAGGAAGCCCTCCATTTGTCCCGGCTTTTGTTGCAAAGGCTGTCAGTAGGAGGGCTTCAAGGATACAACAATGTTGAGAAAAGGACAAAGCAGTTTGCAGGAAGAGGGGCTTGGCAGAAGCCAGAGTTGCTACTGACTAGAAGCCTATTCTCCTGGGGTTGGATGGGAAAAAGGAGAGAGGTCAGTGGGCTCTGGAGAAGTGGGGATCCTGACGGCATCTAGTAGAGAGAACAGGCCCTAGAAGGTGTACATAGGTAGACAAGACCAGAGACATTGTCATAAAAATTAGTGTCACTGGACCACGTAAGAACAATCAGAATTAGGGAGCCATAGGGACAAGACAGTGGATATCTCCTTGACAAACTGTGTACCAAAATGACTGATTACTAACAAACCCTCTCCTCTCTGTACCCTCAGAACTTAGATACAAACTGAGAAGAGGAGGGTAACCACAGACCCACCAAGATTGTTTCCTACCAGCTTGCCGAAAGCTTAAATTAGAAGTGGCTTCTAGAAAAAGAAAGATGTGCTATTTCTTTCAGATTCTGTATTATGAGCCAAGATTGATCTTTGCTACAGTGGCTTAAACAGATCATATATATATATCTGTGAAGGTTAACCTTGATTGTGACCCTGATAGGACTGACAGATAACCTAAGAGATTGGTAGAGTATTTCTCTGGATGCATCTAGGAGGGTGTTTCCAGGGACAAAGAGATCATGAGGGCTCTGACCTAATCCATGGTTTAATCCATGGATAGAATCAAAATTTGAATAGATTATTGGGAGATAGGGAAAAGTAGGAGGTGGGGCTTAGTTGGAGAAAGTAGGTTACTGGATGTGTTTCATTGGGGGATATATCTTGTCCTGGCTCTTTCTTGTATTATTTTTCTCTTCACTTCCTGTCCACTTGGAGGTGAACAGGGTCCTTCTCCACATACCGCTGTTGCCATGATGTTGGCCTCAGCCCAGGTCCAAAGTAATAAAGCCAGCCAACCACAGACTAAAGCCTCTAAGACTGAAGGGAGTAATTCCTCCCTTTAAATTGTTCTCCCAGATAAAAAGCTAACCAACGCAATAGTGAACACTATCAAGCCATGTTGATTGTAGACCTAATTTAAGAAAGATTCTCTATGTGATTCAGTCCCTGTGTCAAAGTTACTGCCACTGCTAGAAGGAATGGTGAGAAAAATACTCATGTACTATATATTGTAAGAGAACAATAACCTGGGACATTTGGAAATGTAATTAAAATTAATTCCCTTCATAAAAAAATTATACCCCAGTTGACTTTCATTGAATGTATCTTTCATTGAATGTTCTTTTAATATAGAATCTAAAAGAAATCATTCTCAGCAAAATGGATGGAATTAGAGAAAATTATTTTAAGTGAACGAACACAAGCTCAGAAAGACAAACACCACATGTTCTCACTCATATCACGAAGCTGATTCAAAATTATAAGAAGGAAAAATCCTTTCCCAGAAAGAAAGATGTGGAACACTCAAATTGGAGAACTCAAACCTAATAAAAAGTGCCTATTGACAAAAACTCAGTCAAAGAAAGCAAGAAAGGTTGGTGGGGTAACCTCAGGCTAGTAACAATGGGAAGTCAGTTCCATCCTCAGGTTCAGAGGGGTGAGGAAAGTTGTTGATTACTGTATCCCATAGGGAGACAGGTGTGTTAGTTACTTTTCTCATCACAATGACAAAATATCTAACAGAAACAACCTAAGTTGAGGAAAGATTTATTTTGGCTCACCGTTTCAGAGATTTCATTTCATAGTCTTTGACTTTGTTGATTCTGGCCCATGGTGAGGCAGAAGAACATCACTGGTAGCAGGAGCATTTGGCAGACACTACTCGCTTCATTGTGGCCAAGAAGCAGAGAAAAGAGAATACAGTACAGGAAGGGGCTAGGGTAAGATATAGTCCCCAAGGACAACTCCCCAGTGACCTGCTTTCTCCAGTGAGGCCCTACCTCCTTCTTTTCACCACCTCCCAGTATTATTAATCTATCAAGGGATTAATCCATTGAGCAGGTAAGAGCCCTCATGATCTAATTATATCTGGAAATGCCCACACAGACACACACAGAGATGTGCCCTGCTAAACCTTTAGGCATCCTCAGTCCAATCAAATTGACAATCAAGGTTAATCACTACAAAGGGAGAAGTGGAGAGGGGAGGAGGGGTGGAAGGCAGACAGAATGGAGGGTGGAGTTGGGGGGAGGAAGCAGAGAAGGAGGAGGGGAGTGAGCTGTGTAATTAGGCCACTTTTGCAGAATTGTGGTCTTCAGTAGAGAGATGTAATCAACCTGCTGTGATGGGCAGGGAGAGAGCTAGGAAGTACATATTCCAACTCAACCTCATTTTCTTGCTTCCTTTCCAGTTTCCTACTAGTGACTTTTCTTTGGCCAATCACAACAGAAAGCTCGAGGGCAGGGAGGCCCATGATGCCATCCAGTATGGGCCAACCTCCTGAGGCACAGGGCAGAGGAGGAAAGGGGCAAAATCAATATTAGAAGATAGCGTTGATAATAACCACCACACAACCATCTTTGAAGATAGTCATCCCACACTGTTGTATGATTAGATCATAGCTGTAAAAAATGTTTGCTGCTGCGCATGGCATAAAGCAGGAGTAATGAGCTTAAAATGAATTAGAAGTAAAAAAAAAAAGTGGGGAAGACACTTTGAATTCTAGTAATCCAGTGACATCAGATATCCACTTTCTACTGGATCTTTGCCTTAATTCCTTTCTCATTTAATCAACTTTGCCCCTTCCGTTTCCTTCCCTTCCTCTCCCTTCCCTGTCCTTTCTTCTTGCCTTCCTTTCACTGGCAAAGTCATCTGGAGCCATTTGTTATAATGTAGACAGGTTTGGGCAGGAAAAACTACTAGGTTTGTTGGAAACCTAATAGGAGAAGCAGTGAGTACAGCGAACACAGGTACAGCTTCATGCTCTACACCCCAGTTGCTACAGAGTATCAGTGGCAACCTGAAGCATAGTGTTGCAGTCATGTGAGTGGAGAGCCCTAGAACCTGTTTTACATTGGCTCCTGAATGTTTCTTTTTAAGAATTTGTATTCACCCCCCCCACTGGAAACAAAACAAAACAAAAACCAAAAACCAAACAACACAAAGCAAACAAAAAACCCCCACAAAAAACCAAAAAACTCACCAACAAACAACAACAACAAAAACAACAACAAACAAAAACAAACAAAAAATTTGTATTCATCTATCTGGTGTTCAGTTTCCTTAATCTATAAAATGGGAGTATATATCACTAACTTTAACTCTAAGCACATGCTTTGAAAATAAACTATAACAATAGATAATTGTTAAATGATCACTGTATATCAGATATTATATATGTGAGAATCAGTCTTGTAAAACCAAAATAATTATTATCTAATTATTATCTGTTTTTGTTATTGTTAGGTGCCGTCGAGTCAATATCCGACTCATAGCGACCCTCAAAGGGCTTTCAATGGCTGTTTCGGGATTGCCTTGGGAGTGGATTGCCAGACCCTTCTCCCATAAATATTATCTAAAGTCTAATTATTATCTAAAGTGGTTTTTTTTTTCATTACTAGAGGATTGAACCCAGGGCCTTGCACTTGCATGCTTTGCAAGTACTGGACCACTAAGCTATACCCAGCCCATTTTTTTACTTTTTATTTTGAGACAGAGTGTTGCGGAATTATGCAGACTGCCTTAGGTCTTGAATTTGCAGTTCTCCTGCCTTGTCCTCCTGAGTAGCTGGGATTACAGGCAAGAGCCAATGCGCCCCACTTAATTATTATCTAAACCTTAATGGATGAAGAAAGTAAGGATTAAAGATGTTAAATAATTTATCTGTGTTTTCTTAACTGATAAGTGGCAAACTGGACCCAAGGACTCTTTTCCTCCAAAGCGCACAGTCTTCCCCACAGATTCTCACTCTTCATATATAAGAAAAAAATCATTTTCACCTTTATGCATTCTGATGAATTATAAGAGTGAAAACACTTTGTATGCCATGCAAAAGCATTATTCCTTGTGATTAAATATTTAAAAAATATAAGATAGTATACACATATGGACCAGTGACAGCCATTTGCACTTCATCCTATGGAGAAGCCCCAGGATGTCAGTTGTAAAAAGAAGGTTGGCATAGCAGTTGTCAAGGCAGGGCAGGTGTTCTGAGGTTCCATTTGGTAAGTCTGAAAGTGAATTGGGTATTATTGGAGTTTGAAGGAATGTACTTTTTACTACTTGGCTACTCTCAAGTATCTGAACTGTAACCCATACATTGTTCCATGAAATACTTTCTACTTTCCTGACCTTTTCTTTACTGTACCAGACAGAGAAGTTACTAACAAGAGAGAAATTAAATGATCAGCCAGTCAAGTTAGAGCATAATGTAAAGGTCGAGATATAGCAGTGCCTTGTGGAAGTTCACAGAATATGTGAGTAATCAAACAATGGACCCTTCAATGTGGAAACAATTTAATTGTCCGAGAGACAGCCCATCCATTGTAATTCTTCCTTCTTCCCACTGTGATGACAGTAGTCAGGCAACATATTATTAATATGGTGAGAGTGTTACCGTATGGTTTGTGACCAAAATATAACGAAGAAATTGGACAGAGCTGCTGAGAGGCATTGGAATATTTCAAACACACTTTTTTCCCTTTCTGTTTTCTAGTTCCTTGACTTGGGTTGGGCTTCTTGGAAGCAGAGGCTGAGATAGGGAATTATATGCAAATGATTAATTGAGGGTTTAGGAAAAATCAGTAAGCAAATGAGGGAAGCATGGATAGGGCAGGGGAGAAGCTAAGCACAGAAGTGGCATGGGCTGGAGTCTTAGCTTCAGCCTGATAGCCTGTGTCCTGGAGGAGAGCTGAACCACAAAGGTATCCAATTTGAGGCTGCAAAGCTAGGCTTCTGACTGACTGTCCTACGGGAGATGAATAACTCATCTCATCAGTAAATTTTGGAAGAATAACTGGTCCTGCTTATCTCGGCTTTCTCCTTCTCTCCTTTAGGAGTGTGCCTTTCTGCAGAGGGTGTGAATCCTCTTGTGCCATGACAAATAGTGTGGAGGGACTCCTTTGTGGGAAGGATTTGCTGCTCAGATCAGTGTTGCCCTGTCTGGGAGAACAGGTTTAAGTCTTTTAAATTCTCTGAACGTGTATTAGCCACTCCACTTGGGTAACAGAATGCTTTAAGCTAAAATCTCTTACCAAGCTATGAAGAGAGGGAAGTTTCTTGACCTGACCAAGGGAAATTACAAAAATTTATATGAAAATATTCTAGTTAATGGTATAAAGTGAGCACTTTCCTGGTGAGATCAGGAGTAGGATATGAACAACTGCCATAACCACTTCTATTCAACATTTGACTGGAGGTTACAGCTCATGCACTGAGGCAGACAGCAACAAAAACGTAATGAATCAACCAAGCAGACAAACAAAAATCAAAGGCTAGTTATTGGAAATGAAGATGTGAAACTGTCATTAGTCAAGTTGAAATAATTATGTAAACTTGCCAGAGAATTTTTGAATAAGTTATTAGATTTAATAGCAACATTCTGCATATTAAATCAATATACCAAAGTCAGTTGGACTCTATATACCATCAACAATCATTAGGTAATGTAATTTCAAAGAGTTTTATGCTTTACAATAACTATAAAACCACCAAGTATAGAGCAATCAGTAAAAATGGAGTACAAGTCCTTTATTGGGCAACATAGGCTGCTATTAGAAGGGATTTAAGTTGTAAGTAAAAGGAGAGATGTTTCATAGAGTTGTATGGAAAGATATCAGTTCTTTCTAAATTTACTCATAGAGTCATAGTAATTACAATTAACAGCTAAAGTGGTAGGAGAAGTAGTGGTAGCTTGTGTGTGCCTGTGTGTGTATGTGTACGCATGTGTGTGTGTGCATTTATGTTTGTGCATGTATGTATGTGCATGTGTGTTTGTGTGTGTGCATAACTAGTCCACATACTCTAAACTTATTATGAAAAGGGCTCCTGGAAGGCAACCCAAATAAGTATTGGAGTTTAACTACAAACTAGCTGTAAGGCTCCAAAAACTTGGTGAGTCAATGAAAGTGTTGCTAGAAGTGATGTAAAGGATGCATAATGGAAAAAGCCATTGTTGTATTACTCAGTACTCCATCATTATTTACTAATAAAGGGGAAAAATAGTTGCATAATGGATATAGCAAATGACTTATTACTCTGTACCCCACTAACATTTATAAACAAAAAATTTTACTTTTATCTAGAAAAAAAAAAGAAAGAAAAGGACTCCTGAAGAATTGTTGTTGTTAGGTGCTGTTGAGTTGGTTTCCGACTCATAGAGACCCTACATACAACAGACAAAACATTATTGTTAGTGCTTCTCTGCTATTCATAGAGTTTTCGATGGCTTATTGTATTGGGAGTGGGTTTCCAGGTTCTTCTCCCAAGCCTACAAAATCTGGTGTTCCCAGGTGGTCTCCCATCCGAGTACTAACCAGGCTTGACACTGCCTAGCTTCTGAGATCTGACGAAATTGGATGCCATAGTGGTACGGCTGCAGGCCCTGAAGAATAAATCCCCTCAAAAAGGAGTTGACAGTATAGCTCAGTGGTATAAAGCATGCTTAGCATGCACAAGGAATTAGGTTCAGTCCCTAGCAACCCTGCCCCAAAGAAAACCCACTTTAGAAGAAAAACAAGACTTCCTTATTATCATAACTTTATTAAAAGTAATAGGTAAGTTTGATATTGGCATAGGAATAGGTGAAAAGATTAGTTGAACAGAATAGGAAGCTCAGAGGTGAAGCCAGTAAATATAGAAATATGCTTTATAATAAAATTGAATATATGCATACTATATGAACCAGCAACTCCACTTCTAAGGAACAGCCTTTAGAAAACTCTTTGCTGTTATACACTAGAAGCCAGGTTCAAAAATGTTTGCAAGAGACTTTTTTTAAAGCTGGCAAATTGGAAACATTTCAACAGGACAAACAAAGTAGGGTGTATTCATATAAGGGAATATTATACAGCAGTAAAAAGAAATTAATGACAGCTATGGATAGCAAGATAGATTAATCTCAAAAACATAATGTTGGGCTGGGATGTGACTCAGTGGTTGAACACTTTCCTAGTGTATGTGAGGCCCTGGGTTTGATCCCCAACATCACATAAACAAAAACAAAAACAAAAAAGACAAATGTTGCTTCTTTGGAAGTCACATAAAATATTTAGTATGATTTCATTTATGTAAATTTCAAAATGATATAAAACCCAGTAATACATTATTTTGGGCTCCGCCATCGGTAATAAAATCTTATAGAAAAACAGAGGAATGAATATCACAAAATTCAGAGTAGTGGTTATCTCGGTGAGGGGTGAAGTGTTGGGTATGTGGGTACTCATTTTTTCTTTCTCTTCAAATAGCACATGTACATGTTATATATTTTATTTTACATAATATATTTCATTATACATATTTCAAAATAAGTACAACCAGAGATCACAGTTGGAAAGATTTGAAATGTTGTGGGAAAAAGATACCACAGGCAGCAGGTGACATTTGGGGAGTGTGGAGGAGCAAAGCATAGCAGCTGGGCTCCACAGTACCACAGAGCTCTTTCTACTGGATCTCATTCTTTCATAACCTATTATGATGGATACAGCTCTTGACAAGAGGAAGAAAACTATGAATTTGATTCTGTAGGAATCAGCTATGGAAAGAGTAATAGAAACACCCTGTGGGCTTTGCAAAGAACTAAAGATGAAACCACAAAGGGTCAGACCTGACTTTAGGATTTTTAGAGCAAGAATGGAGGCATTGTATGTTCTGACATCTTTAGAAGTCAAAATGTGTCCTGGGGTTGCTAAGTGGTTAAGGCACAGCTAATATATAGTTTAAATTGTGTCATGAGTTATTTTTTTATTACTAACAATTACAACACTTATTTCCTAATAGTTTAAATTTTGAATAAACTTCAGTGGCTTAAAGTTTCCTCAATTATAGGTCCCTGAGCACTGATGCTCTCAAATACCTTCTTGAACAGAGAGGAAAGGGTGGTATTTTGCAAACAGCACTCTGAATAGTTATTTTTGTGTGTTGTTAGGTGCACTTGAGTCAGGTCCAATTCATAACGACTCTGTGTACAACATAACAAAAAACTACCTGACACTGTGCTATGCACATGATCTTTTTTTATGATTAAACCCATTGTTGGAGCCACTGTGTCAATACGTTTAGTTGAGGGTTTCTCTCTCTCTCTCTTTTTTTTTTTTCATTGACCTGCCATTCTCCCAAACTTGATGTCCTTCTCCAGGGATTGTTCACTCCTGACTACATGCCCAAAATGTGTAAGATGCAGTCTCACCATCCTTGCTTCCAAGGAATGTTCTGTTTGTAATTCTGGGACAGATCTATTGGCAGTCCAAGGTATATTAAATATTCATCTCTAGCACCATAATTCAAAAGCATTAGTTTTTCTCTTGTCTCCCTTATTCAGTGTCCAGCTTTCACAAGCGTATGATGCAACTAAAAATACCATGGGGGCTGGGATTTAGCTCAGTTGGTAGAGCGCTGCACTGCAGTCTCTGAGGTCTGGAGATCAATTCCCAGCACTGCAAAAATGGGAGATGGACCTGGCAATCCACTCCCAAGGCAATCCCGAAACAGTCAGCCATTGAAAACCCTATAAGGGTCGCTATGAGTTGGATGCCTGCAGCGGTAGCCCTGTGGCGTCCGATCCCATCAGATCTCGGAAGCTAAGCAGGGTCGGGCCTGGTTAGTACCTGGATAGGAGACCACCTGGGAACACCAGAAGCTGTAGGCTTGGGAGAAGGACCTGGCAACCCCTTCCCAAAAATCAATCTGCCATTGAAAACCCTATGAACAGCAGAGAAGCACTGACAATAGTGTTTCCCCTGTTGTACAGAGGGTCGCTATGAGTCGGATACCGACTTGATGGCACCCAACTACTACTAACTAACTAAATGAGTTGGATACCGACTCAACGGCACCTAACAACAACAACAACAACAAAAATACCATAGCACAAGTCAGGTGCACCTTTATCTTCAATGTGACATCTTTATTTTCGAACACTTTAGAGAAGTCTTTTGTAAAGCTTTTGCCAATGCCATGCATCTTTTAATTTCTTGACTGATGCTTCCATGAGAGTGAATAGTTATTAGAAATTAGAATTTTCAGCCATGTGTGGTGGTACATGCCTGTAATCACAGCAGCTTGCAAGGCAGAGGCAGGAGGATCACAAATTCAAGACCAGAGGCAGTCTGTGTAACTTAGCGAGACCCTGTCTCAAAAATTAAAAAAAAAGAAAAAAACAGGCTAGGGTGCAGCCCAGTGGTCCAGCACTTGCAAAGCATGCAAGCGCAAGGCCCTGGGTTCAACCCCCCAGTACTGAAAAAAAAAAATTTGGAATTTTCCTTCTCTGTGAGATACTCTTCTGTGTGTGAGTGTGAGTTCTATCAAATCTGACTTTGTCAACAGGCAAAATGTCACTGGTCTTCTCTGTCACAGTGAAGGGAGTGTTGAGAAGTGGGGAGGGGGCTGATGTACTATACAGAAACACCACCAGGCTTTTTGCATTTAGTGACTAGCCATGACCTCCACCAGGGCACTACACAGGGGCTGGCGTCTTTTCCAGGGTGCCTTCAGCATGTTTTCAGCTTCTTAGGCAGATTCAGTCCCCCTTGCTGACATCACTCGCAAGCCCCATGAGGTGCAAAAGGCCTAACTCCCAGGCAGCCACCCTCTTCCTTAGCAGCTTGTGTCTGATTTCTCCCAAATGCCTCCTGAAAACTCCTGAAAACTATGGCATTAAAGAGAGCAGCACACTGTGGCTGTTTGAATTTGGGGTACCTGAGCCATTCCCCTTCTTTCTTGGCCTAGTGGGAGCAGCTACCTGCTGTGTGCCTGGAGGTAGAGCTGTCTTGGGAAATGCCTTCTTGCTCATCTGGAAGCATGGGGAGGCTTCTGTCTCCCAAAAATGATCCCTCACTGACAGGTGCCGTCAGACTCTGGGAATGCATGGGAAAGTTCAGAAGCCACATGTCAACAGTTGGCACATTGGAAATATTTGATAAGCAAAGAGAGCAGACCCGAGTCAGTCTGTTCTTTTTGCTTAGTTGGATTGGAGGCCAATGAAGAAGTACAAAGTTCATGTATTTTCTTTTCTGGGACCCAGGCCAGGTTGGTGGAAGACTGATCACAAGACGGATTATGAAATCCTTAGGGACTAGGAAGTGGCACTGTCACGTCTATTCTAATTTCCTCATCCCAAGAGTTTAGGCTACTTACCGCCTCTCAGAAATTAGTCTGCAAAAACACTAATGTCTGTCTATCTCTCTTTCCTATTTTCCTGGCAAAATCATTGCCAAACTACTTTCTATTTGTTAAGGAAAGTAAATGTTGGTTAATGATTTGTGGTTTTGAACTCAAGAAGGAAGAAAAACAAATCTAGATGTAAGCTTTATTCCTAGTTTTTAGTACTCAGAGTATATTTACTGATATATTATGATGTCGCTCTGTATCTAGCTTTTATTTATAAAATCACAGAATTTTGATTATCAGATGAGATAGAAATTTATGCATAAATTCATTATCATAGCAGACAATTTTTCTATTTCCTTTCTTTTTCCTTCCTTCTCTCCTTCCTTCCTTCCTTCCTTCCATCTCTTTCTCTCCTCTCCTTTCCTCTCCTCTCCTCTCCTCACCTTTTTTTCCTTTTCTTTTCTTTCCTTTCCTTTCCTTCTTTCTAGTAGGGGTTTGTTTCAGTTTATGTTTACTAAATGAATAATGATATTCATTTCTTTATGTTTCTTACAGTCCTTTGCAAGCACTGGCTATCACTAAGCTGTACCCACAGCCCATTTAAAAATCTTTTTTTTTTTTTTTTTAATCTTGATACAGGGTCTTTCCAAGTTATGCAGGCTGTCTCTGGCCTTGAACTTGTGATTCTCCTGCCTCCACTTCCTGAGTTCCTGGGACTACAGACGTGCACCACTATGCCAGGCTGACAGTAGTTTCCTTGAGAAACAATATTATGTCATTATAATCTATATGTACATGCACCTAAATATGCATTATTCACATAATATTGTATTATAATTTTCTGTATTGCTGCATAGTCTTATAGCCATCACTTAAAATACATAATTAAGTATACTGTGTGATTCTTGCTGTGTGCTGTGGTGCACACCTGTAATCCTCGGGAAGCTAAGGCTAGAGGATTACGAGTTCGAGGCCAGAGACAGCCTACACAACTTGATAAGACCATGTTTCAAAATTTAAAAAAGGGGGTGGTGGTCCTGGGATGCAGTTCAGTGGTGGAGCACTTGCTTAGCATGCACGAAGTTCTGGGTTCAACCTCCCCCACCAGTGCCATAAGAAAAAAAACACCACAATAAAAAAGATTCCTTAAAGAAAACTTTGACATTATAAGGAATAGGTAATTTAAAAAATTATTAATTGTCTGAACATATCTGCATATTTTGTTTTAGTCTATTTTTAATCCATACTTATAAACATGCAATTCAGTGTCCTGTTTTTGGTACTCAACATAAGAATTTTTCATGTTATTACATAATCATCATACATATAATATTAATGATTGCAATATATTCCATTTAGAAAATTTACCAAAAGCATAGGTAAGGATTCTTTGATTGTTGACATTTAGAATATTTCCTCTAGTTTTCTATTTTAAAAAGCTATCATAAACATCTTCCTGTATGTAGTTTTTTCTTTAACTGGATTGTTTCTCTACAACACTACTGGGTCGAAGGCTAATTAGTTTTCTGGCTCTTGTGATTTTTGCCACATGGCTTTCCAAAAGTATTGTACCAATTTGCACAGCTACAGAAGTATACAATAGAGCTGTTTTCACATAATTCTTAGCATAATGGTTATCAATTTAATAGCTGTGTTTCAGTTTATGTTTACTAAATGAATAATGATATTCATTTTTTATGTTTCTTACAGAGTTTCTCATTTTGAGAATATCTGCTAGCAGAGTTCATGCTCTTTTCCCATTTTATTTTTAGAATAGGGTTTTTTTTTCTGGTATTATGTGAGGTTTTGGTATAAGGTTTACTGTAAATATTATTTTTCTTCAGATTTATTGTATTTTATTTATTTTTTTAAATTTTCTGATGAACACATAATATTTGTACATACTCATGAACTACTGGGTAATGTTTTATTTTATTTTTGACATAACAAAATCATTATTTTTGGTAAATAATCAGCCAGTCTTTTCTTTTGTGATTTCAATCACTTGGAAAGTCATTTCCTCTCTGAAGAACAGGTGAACATTCAGTGTTATATTCTTCAAGATTTTTTAATCACTTAGAAGCAACTTCTCAAATTTAGGAAAACTTTGTGGGAAGCTTACAATGTATGGACACGCAAAAAGAAAAATTAGAAAATTTACATCCTACAGAAAATCATAGGTAACCTTTTTGATATATTAGTCAACTTGTGAGTTCCTGTGGCAAAATACCTGAGGAAAAAAAACTTACGGGAAGAATGATTTATTGTACTCACAGTTCAAAGGATTTCAGTTTGTAGAGGAAGGACAGGGATGGTGACAGGGTAGGCGGCAGGGCCTGTGGCAGACCACCTCTTGATATGGTGGATCAGGAGTAGAGAGCTACTGGAACTGGGGCCCTACATAAAAGACTTGCTCCCAGTGACCTACTTCTGTAAGCTAGGCCCCACCCCACCATGTTCCACAGCCTCCCAGGACAGCGCCACCACCTGGGGACCAAGTGTTCAAACACATGACTTTTGTGGGGCATTTTAGATTTAAACCATAATACTATCTATCCTCTTAGACTGCACTGTAAACATCTAAAAATGTTGTTATTGTTACAAGTTATTGCTATCGAGGTGAGTCCAACTAATAGCAACTCTATGTACACCAGAGCAAAACACTTTCCTATTTTGTGCCAGGCACTGATCCTATTTATGTTTCTGCCCATTGTTGCAGACACTATGTCAATCCATCTAGTGGAGGGTTTTCCTTTTTTCATTGACCTGCCACTCTCCTAATGATGATGTCTTTCTCTAGAGGTTGGTCCCTCCTGATTACATGTCTGAAATATGTAAGACGCAATCTAGCTATCCTTGCTTCCAAGGAACACTCTGGATGCACTTCTTCTAGGACAGATCTGTTGGTTCTTTTGGCAGTCCATGATATATCCAATAATCATCTCCAGCAGTATAATTCAAAAGCATCAGTTCTTCTCCTGTCTCCCTTGTTCAATGTCCAGCTTTCATAATCATATGATGCGACTGAAAATACCAGGCATGAGTCAGGTGCACCTTCGTCTTCAATGTGACATCTTTACTTTTTAATACTTTAAAGAGTTCTTTTGCCACAGCTTTTCCTGAAGCAATGCATCTTTTGATTTCCTGAAGTGTATAATAATATACATTCTTCAAAAAGAACATTTCCAAAACAGAGCATGTACTGTTATGCAAGGTACATTGTTCTTAAAGTGTAACATGAATATCTTTCTATGTGTAAGTGTAGCATAAATCTCTTTTTATGTCAGTGGCTATAGATTTCCCTCAGAATTTTCTTTCAGTAAGCATATGTATTTCTTTTTTTATTAATAAATATTGGTGAGGTACAGAGTAATAAGTTTTTTGCTCTATTTATTACACAACTGTTACATCACTTTGCTTACATATTCATCAACTTATGCATTTTACAGAACCATTTAAAATGAGAAGGAAAGAAGAGAGAAAAAGAAAAGTAGGAATTTTAATTAATATGCAATAAAAATCATATGTAATCATGGGTTATATTCTTACTAATTTTTTCCTTTCCCCTATTTTTCCCATGTATTTGTGTTGTTGTATTATACATTTTGAGATTTTCCTCTCCCCCTTTACCCCTCTGCATTATTTTTCCTCCCCTTCTCCCCATTCCCAACCTCTACTCTCACCTGCTAATCACTTTGCCCCTTCTTTCTGCTCGGTTTATATTTTCCCTTCTTAGATAAGTATGATTGTTCATTTTTACATATCTACATATCTACATATGTATCTTTTTTTTCTTCCTTTAAGTTAGATTTGGGCTGAGGCTTAGCTCAGTCGGTAGAGCACCTGCTGTGCACCCTCTGAGGACCCAGGTTTGATCCCCAGCACTACAAAAAATGGAAGAAGGATGTGGCAGTCCACTCTCAAAAACAATCCCAAAATAACCAGCCATTGAAAATCCTATGAGGGTCACTGTAACTTGAATCCAACTCGACTGCACCTAACAACAACAACAACAACAACAACAACAACAACAACAACAACAGCAACAAGTTAGATTCAGCTCCTGCCTATAATTGAGAATATATGGTATTTCTCTTTTGGGGACTGTGTTTGTTTGCTTAAGATGATGTTCTCCAGTTCCATCCATTTTGCTGCAAATGACATATTTTCATTCTTCTTTATTGCTGAGTAATATTCCATTGTGTATATATACCACAATTTTTCAATCTGTTTCTCGGTTGATGGACATCTTGGTTGATTCCATACCCTTGCGATTGTGAAGAGTGCTGCATTAAACATGGAAGTATAGGTGTCTCTGTGGTATGATCATATCTTCCTTTGGGTATATTCCCAGGAATGGTATAGCTGGTTTCTAGGCAGTTTTCTAAGGTACTTCTCTGGGGCTGGGATTTAGCTCAGTTGGTAGAGCACTGCTTTTCAGTACCTGAGGTCCCGGGTTTGATTCCCAGCACTGCCAAACTGGGAGAAGGACATGGCAATCCACTGCCGAGGCAATCCTGAAAAAAATCAGCCATTGAAAACCCTATAAGGGGACTATGAGTCGGACACCTAACAACAACAACAAGATACCTCCATACTGATTTCCAAAGTGGCTGAACTAATTTATAGTCCCACCAGCAGTGTAAAAAGGTTCCTTTTTCTCCACATCCTTGCCAGCATTTATTATTATTTGTTTTGTTAGTCTTGTGTGTCATAAATGGCCTTTATGATGTTGAGATAAATTGCTACTGTGCTCAGTTTCTTCAGGACTTTTATCATGAAAGGATATTGCACTTTGTCAAAGGCCTTCTCAGCATCAGTTGAAAGGATCATGTGATTTTTGTCTGCAAGTCTCTTGATATGTTGTTACATTAATTGATTTTTTTGTATGTTGAACCAGCCTTGCATCTGTGGAATGAAAGCCACCTGATCATGGTATATGATGTTTTTTATGTGTTGCTGAATTCAGTTTGCCAGAATCTTAGGGAGAATTTTGCATCAGTGTTCATCAGGGAAATGAGTCTATTGTTCTCTTTCTTAAAGAGCCCTTTTCCAGTTTTGGTATAAATGTGATACTGGCTTTGCAGAATGAGTTTGGAAGATTCTCTTCCTTTTGCATTTTGTGAAGTAATTTGAGGAGAATAGGTATTAATTCTTCTTTGAAGGTTTGGTACTATTCATCTGGGAACCCACAGGCCTGGGACTCTTCTTTTTGGGGAGATTTTTTATTACCATCTCTACTGTGGTAAAAGTAATGGCTCTGTTTAATTTGCTTGTGTCCTCCAGGATTAGTTTTGGTAATTCATATGTGTTAAGGAATTATTCCATTTCTTCTGTGTTTTCATTTTTTTGGGAGCACAATTTCTCAAAGTCATCTCTGATCATCTTCTGAATTTCATAGGTATCTGTTGTTTAGTCTCCATTTTCATCTCTGATTTTCAAAATTTGAGCCTTTTCTCTCTTTTGGTGAGCCTGGTGAAGGGCGTGTCAATTTTATCCATCTTTTTGAAGAACTAGCACTTAGTTTCATTAATTCTCTCTATTGTCTTCTGAATTTCTAATTGGTTAATTTCTGCCTTGATCTTTGCAATTCCTTTCTGTGCAGATCTTTTGGGGTTGGCTAGTTGTTGTCCTTCTACTATCTTAAGTTGTGTCATTAAGCTATTTAATTGAGCCTTCCTTAACTTACTGATGAAGGCTTGGTGGTCATGAATCACTTAACTTAACTTGTCAATATCATGGAATGTCTTGAACTCTCTATTTTAAAAGATAACTTCTGGGGGAAGTAATTTAAGTTGACATTTATTCTTTTTCAGGACTTGAATTATGTCTGACTGTGCTTTCCTTGCTTTTAAAGTTGCTGTTGAGAAGTAAGCTGTGATTCTGGTGGGTTTGCCTTTGTAAGTGAGTTGGCATTTCTTGCAGCTTTTAAAATAGCTACTGTGGTCTGTAGATTTAGCAATCCAATTATAATGTGTCGTGGAGAAGATATGTTCTGCTCTACTCTATTTGGAATTTTGGATGCTTCATTTGTGTATGTATCTATTTCTTCCCTTAGTTTTAGGAAATTTTCATCTATTATTTCATTGAAAATATTTCCTAACCCCCTAATGCAGTTTTCAGCTCTCTCATGAACCCCCTGAATTCATTTTATCAAAACTCTCTCATGGACCCCCTCTTCATTTTATCAAAGAACTCTTGAAAGTATTGATCATATTGTCTCATCTTTCTATCTTTGTTGGCATCTGAGTAGCTAAGATCTTCAACTTTTTCTCCAGTATCAGAAATCCTGTTTTTGACTTCATCCAGTCTGGATACTGAAAATTCTACTGTAATAGTAAGTTGATTGACTTTGCTTTGTAATTCCAGCATTTCTGTTTGATTCTTCTTCAGGATCTTGATTTCTCTGCTGATCTCCTAAGTTAGATTTGTTTTTTGTCCAGTGTTTCAGTTGTTCTCATTATGGTGTCCTTGAGGTCTTTCAACATATTTATAAGCAGATTCCTAAATTCTTTTTCTGGCATCACTAAGGATTCAGTTACTTTAAAATTACCTGTTAAAGGACTTTGGTCTATTGGGGTCTCCGATCCAATCTGACCTTTCATGTTTCATGTATTTTTATTTTGAGGCTTTTCCAAATTGCTTGATCCAGGTGCAAATAAATTGGGAGATATTGATTGACTAGAGTAGCCTAGACCAACTATTCATTGGAAATTGTGGTTAGTGAGGTTGGTAGTGAAAGATTTCCAATTCTACACACATAGTGGGAGAGGTAAAGTGGTGTAGGGGAAAGCTGGTAAGAGACCAGCAGAATTTAGCAACTCTTCAGAGGCCTAAACAAAATTTTAAAAGAGCAAAAATAATAATAGTAATATTAAAAACAGTTAATCAAACAGATGAACACAGGTAAGAAAAAAACAAAAAAACAAACAGAAACAGCAATCCAGAATGATTCAACCTGCACAGCAAAAGAGAGAAAGAGAGAGAGAAGAAAAAACAATCCCAAACCATTCAACTCACAATGATTAGCTCAGACTATGTAGCAGTCACTCCATTCTTTAAGACTTTTGCTTTCTTTCCAGATGTCAAAAACAGTCCCAGCCCTTCTTTCCCACCATGCAGCTCATGCAGCTTGGATCTCAGAGAGGGTACAAACCATCCAGATCCCTTTACTCATTTGTGAGATTCTCCAGTTTTGGTCCCTCTGACTTACAAACTGTCATGCTCCCTGCCCAGTCCCTCAATGTCGTGTGCTTGCTGCCAACTCCCACTTCAACCTATAAAACTGGGCTAGGTTTGTCCGCAGTCCTCACTGAGGGCATTTGGGTTTCATGACCTAGCACAGCCCTGCCAGTCTCTTTTGGGACCTGCTAACAACAACAACAACAACAACAACAACAACAACAACAACAGCAGCAGCAGCAGCAACAGTGCTCTAGCAGAAGATGCGCCTCCTGGGAAGTTCCATGTTATTGGAGTCCTTGTGGTAGCCCCCCAATATCTCAGAGCCTCAGCTTGCCTCTGGGTTTGTTTAATTAGATATGCCTGATTCAAAGCATTCCCTATATCCACTGGGAACTTATCAGCTTATATTATGTATAGACTCCTCCCACTTCTCAGGGTGTCTTGTAGTTAGGCTCAGGAATTATCTACTTAATTGGGCAATGTCCAGTGATTCTTTTGGCAACAGTGCCATGACTGCCCCCGGGCTGTTGGGAGGGGCAGGGAAATGGCGACCCTTTGTCTTGCTGTGCTGACTTACACAGTGCTACTGCTCTCCCACAGGCTTTGGCTGAGTGGTCCATCGGTGCTCACTCATGGGTTAGACTTGGCATTTTGCTGTTTTTCTCAGCCTTTTGGGTGAGCCCCAGTTACCTGTGGTGGTTTATGTATTTCCCTGTTGGAGTGATCTCAGCTGGACCCCTAGTCTTGTTTTCTCCGAGCTCCTTTTCCTGAGAGTTCACTCACATATTAGCTGCTACTGTCTGGTCCATGAGTTAATTCCCAATAGATGATGGTCAGGTCATTTTTTTTGTGTATGTCAGGCTCTGTGCCCCGACTCCTCTGGAGGGATAAAAGTTCTCTGCACACACTGGCCACTGCTTGCCTGGGTTTAGCACTTCTCAGGTGGTGCCCCATTGGTTCTACTTCTCCATCCTAAAAATTTACTGCCTTTGGTCTGATGTCCTAGCACGCTTCATTTTCTGCTAATTTCAGGTACTCTCCAGAATCTCCAGTCTGAATGGAGACCTTATATACCATTTTCCCACTCTTTCTTCTTCCCATTTAAAGTATGGTTGCTTTCAGTCTGCTATCTTAAATCCTCTCCCAAGTCCAGAATTTCAAATGGCTATGTTGCATCCCATTACATAGAAGTTCTGTTACACAGTTAACCATCCCTCTAGCACTGGGCATTTAAATTTTCTTCCATTATAAATAATTCTGAGATGAACAGTCCTAAAAAATTTTCATACTTGTTTAATTCCCAGTAGGAGGATTCCTGAGATAAAAGTATTTTGAAAAGAGTTTTGATTATTTTCTCAAATCGACTTCCTGAAAGGTTCTACTAGTTTCAACTTGAGCCAGTTAATTATGACAGTGTCTTCTTAATCTTTACCAATGTTGTTGTTGTTAGGTGCCGTCGAGTCAGTATCTGACTCATAGTGACCCTCTGTACAACAGGGGAAACACTATTGTCAGTGCTTCTCTGCTGTTCATAGGGTTTTCAATGGCAGATTGATTTTTGGGAAGGGGTTGCCAGGTCCTTCTCCCAAGCCTACAGCTTCTGCTGTTCCCAGGCGGTCTCCCATCCAGGTACTAACCAGTCCGACCCTGTTTAGCTTTGGAGATCTGACGGGATTGGATGCCACAGGGCTACAGCTGCAGGCTAATCTTTACCAATAGGAGAGATAAAAGATAAAGATGTCTCCTTGTTACTTTATATTCTGAGATGATTAATACCGTTGAGTATTTCTTCATAGATTTATTGCCCACTTGTATCTCTTTTCTTGTTCATGTCATTAGCCCATTCTCCCATTAAGGTTTTATATCTTTGTGTAATTTGGTTTGTAATTTAAAAATATGATGCAGAACATACTTCCACTCCCACCTTTTTCTAGTGGAGCACACAGCCTTGCAGTTAGTTCTTAACTGTAGAGTTAGATGAAAAAAACGTTTGTTTCCAAGCTCAGAACAGCCTTACAATTGCTGCCATCTCCACGTGTAAGGAAACCACTCTCCTTATTCTGAGTATAGGATTATAAATTCTATTAAATTGTGTGAAGCCATTGGAATTATAACAAGTCAGGGTAAAGCTACATTAAAGTATGTATAGGGAACTATTTTCCTCTAAAAATGATGTTGTATTTTCATTTTACTCATGGGAGGAAGAGAGATGTCTTAAAGTCCCAGAAACCAGAATTGAGAGAGGGCATCCTAAGTGGGAAACAGAGGGGATAGATGGCTCTTTGGTATAAAGGTGTCAGGACTGTAAATTGTGAGTATAAGAAGGCTTCTGATAGGTGGAGAGAAGACAGGGACATACCTCAACAAGTGGCTTCCAGGCCAGTACTAGATCAGTGGGAAGATGCTAGGAATCATTGAAGGCCCACAGGCAAGTATGAAGACTGTGTATGGAAAGGACACTGAGGGTCAAATGAGAGGCAACTTGACCATATGCTGCTAATTGTCTTCCAATCCTTTTAAACTTTTTATCTTGAGATGTCTAAGTCATTCAGGCAGCCTCTGTCCTTGAACTTGTAATCATCCTACCTCTACCTCCTTAGTCACTGGGATTACAGTCCTGCACCACTGTGTCCAACAAATGTTTTGGTTTTTGCAGTGCTGGGGAATTGAACCCAGGGCAAGAACTCTACTACTGAGTTAGTAGTAGAGGTGGAAGAGGAATTTCTGACTTTCAGTCTTACTAGCTGTGTGATGTTGGTTGAATCTCTGACTACCTCAACTACTTTATCAAACGTAAAGCAAAACAAAAACTCTAGAAAGAGTTAGCCCTGAAGGTCTATAAAGTCCACTCTGATCCTGATTTGCTATCATGATGTATTCTGTACCTATTGCTTTCTGTAGAGGGAAAGCCTGGTGAGCAGGAAGCACTGGGAGTGGGCTGGAAGAGCTTGGGGCGTAGGTGGTGCTGCTCTTGCCTTTTATGTTTGCCGTACTTGCTCCAGTCTTGAACTTCTTACTTGAGTTGCTTAGTAGAAGGTTCATGGCAATGAATTCTGAATATTTTTTCCCCTTGTAGGATGCAGGATGATGTACAGCTTGAGGTCATACGTTTTAGAGTCAAATAGGATGGGATTCCACTACTGATTCTTCCATTTGCTGTTGATCTAAATGTGGGTAAATTCACCTCCTGCTTTCCTTAGCTAACAAAGAAGAAAGGAGATAAGTAACTCTTTTATGATCTTCATGAAAAATTACATGAACCAAATATTTATCATAGTTCTGCCACATAGAATAAGTACATAGTAGCCATTATCGTATTTGTGATTATTATTACTAATTTTATGAATTTGGGACTTAAGAGTCCAACTTTTAACATATACCTTCCTCTTAGGGTGCTCATGGAAATGACATAGGGAAAATATAATCAAGATTGCCTGTGTAAGTACTAAAAATTCACTAAGGATGATTTTGGCATTACTGAAACAACACAAATGTTTACTATAAAGTAGATGTGAGGCTTTTCCTCAGAAACAGGAGTCTTAGGAAGTGCATAAAGGAATCCTAGAGAAGATTCATTCCTAATTTGGAGAGGTAAGGGCTGAAGAAGGTGAGGGCAGATCCTTTGGCCACCAGCAAAGACTCAATACTTGAATTCTGTTTACTTGGTGAATTAGGTAGCTTTAAAAGTAGCCACAATGGTTGACCCTAGAATTTGTGACCTAAACCCAGCAAACAAACAGCAGGCATTACTAATGAGCTGGTCCTGATACAGGAGCAGTAAAACTGGAGGGATGCTGAGTTCAACCACAGACTGGGCCTGTGGGGTAACCAGAACAAATATGCTATAACAAATACAGAAATTCATGATCCAGAGAGTAATGTGCATTCCTGAGGAAGAAAACTAAATAAATGGTACAGAAACAACAATCACAGAAAAAAACCAAACTTCCCTAAAATGAAAAAAATCTGAGTCCTGATAAAATGTTGCCATACGCAAAGTCAAAAGGAAGATTTTCTCTAAATGAAGAGACATGGCCAGATACTATCTACATATTATTCCTGGAAGAAATTGTTAAGAAGCTACTCTGTGATATCTTACCATTTCAAGAATGAGAGGACATGGTATGAGACAACAGAATTTAAGGATTGAAACCTTCTAAAATAGACTACATTTAAATTATTGAAAATACTGAAATATTGAAATCAACATTTCAAAATATTGAAAATGGCCGGGCGAGGTGGAACACGCCTGTAATCTCAGAGCCTTGGGAGGCGGAGGCAGGAGGATTGCAAGTTCGAGACCAGAGGCAGTCTGTGTAATTTAGTGAGACCCTGTCTCAAAAAGTAAAAAATGGGCTGGGGGCGCAGCTCAGTGGTCCACCACATGCAGAGCATGCAGGCGCGAGGCCCTGAGTCCAACCCTCAGTACCACCAAAAAAAAAAAAAAAAAAAAAAAAAAAAAAAAAAAAAAAAAAAAAAAAAAAAAAAAAAAAAAAAGAAAAGAAAAGGATAGACTGTAAAATCATATAAACCTCTAAGGTAATTATTATGAGAAAATGTACCATTGGATCAAATCCACATATTTCAACAGTTTTAGAGGAGCTAAAAAATCAGATGCAGATTACAATCAACCACAAATCCAATCTGCATGTGATTCTAATTCATTTCTGATTTTTTTGCCCTCTAAAACTGTTGAAGAGTACAGATTAGATTCAAGAATATATGGTATGATGTAGGCAATAATTTTGGCAATAATGTAAAAGACACAGGTGAGGAACGGTGAGAAAAAATTGAAAAATGTGAGTTATTTCATTCCACATACAGAGAAATGATGTTTTCTTCTTGAATAGTTAGTATAAACTGTGGACAGGACAATAACATACAACATTTTTCTTTTTTGGTGCTGGGGATTGACCCCAGAGACTTGAGCATGCTAAGCATGTGCTACCTCTGAGTTACACCCCCAGCAACAATGAACTTTTATATCTGATAAATCTCTACAAAAAGTTAAACAAGCATGTCCATATAGCAAAAGATAGAAAGATAAGGAAATAGCAAGGAAATATAAAACAAAACACCAAACAACATGATACAAATCTAGGTCAAAATAAAATCAAATGTATACTACCTACTCATGACCCAGAATTAAAAATAAAACCAAAAAGGATAGTCAAATAATTGTAAGAAGAAAGCAGAAGTAACAAGTGGCAGACACTGTAATTTCCTGCCTACTAACCAATCTCCCTTCTAGCTGTAATAATTGAGTTCTGACTCTGTTGTAGGTAGAGTGGCAAGGTGTCCAGATGAAAACTTTCTCATCCTTGCTTTTAGCTGGGGTGACTACATGCAGTCCTTACCAGTGAAATGAGCAGAAGTTGTATAGTGTGACTTCCTGAAAGCTCCTTGAAAAGGGGGGTAAACTCAGTAATATTTGCCCTTTGTCCTTCTAACCTGCACTGTATACAGGTGGGCTAGAGCTGCAGTGGCTATCTTATGACAATAAAAAAAAAGTCAGAAAATTGGAGATGAAGACACTGATGTTCTTGAGCCTCTGGATGAAAGCCAATCACCACATCTACCTGGACTTACTGTATGAGAGAAGCGAGTGTCTGCCTGGTTAAGTCAGAATTACTTGGGTTTGCAGTCAAATGTAAATCCTGAATATCAAAGTAATATTCAAAGTGGACAACAAAGACTATTTTATATCTATATGTCATTCACATGGGAGAAGGATGTGGCCATCCACTCCTGAGGCAATCTGGAAACAATCTGCCATTGAAAGCACTATGAGGGTCGCTATGAGTCGGACACAACTCGAAGGCAACTAACAACAACAACGTCATCCATATTAATCTACAATGTACATATAACAACTGTGAGTTTTCATATATGAAGTCATGCAAGTGCTATGGTTTGAGTGTTTGTGTTGCCCCTAAATTCGTTATGTTGAAATCCCCTGAGTTGATGGTATAAGGAGGTAGGGCCTTTGGGAAGTGATAGCCCATTGAAAAGGCTCTGCTCTCATGAGTGAGATTAGTGCCCTTATAAAAGAAACCTGAAAGAGCTTCCTCTCCCCTTCTGCCGTGGGAGGTTATAGAAAAAAGACTGTCATCTATGAACAAGGAAGTAGGCCCTTACCAGACACCAAATCTGCTGGCACTTTCATGTTGGACTTCTCAGCCTCCAAAGCTGTAAGCAATAACTTTCTGTTGTTTGTAATCCATCCAGTCTGTGGTATTCTGTCAATGTAGCCTGAACGGACTAAAACAACAGACTAAAACCAGTTGAAGAAAAAGTTAGACAAGGAGAAACTTGTGGTATCCTGGTTGGTTCTTTAACATATTCTCATATGATGGATCAAATAGTTGCGACTAAATAAGTTTGGGAAAGATTTTAATAAAATGAAATATTAAATGAGACTATGTTGAGTCTTAAGCCCTGCACAGAGAAAATGCTTTTCCTTTTGGAGCATCTCCCCCTCACTCCCTGCCCTTGCAGTGCTAGAGAACAAACCTTGTGCATGGTGGACAAACTTAGTAGTAAGCCATACATCAAGCCTTACTATTTAAGTATCTATTATTCACACTAGGCCAATGAGGATCTTTCTTAATGGTAAAACAGCTGCATATCCCTTGATTGTGAAATTCATAATAACAGCAATCTCTCATGAACTCAAGTAAATGGATAGGGGTGGTGGCTGTAAAAATACAAAGTCAGAGTGCAACAAAAATGGTGGAGCAGGTTTTGGAAGGTTGAGCTGAGATTGGAAAATGGGAGCATGTTTTATTTTTCCTCTATTTCCTAATCCTCCCATGCTTTTTGAAAAATACTCTCTGATGAGTGGGGAGATTAATAAGACACACTTTTCAATGGAAATCTCTATCAGCTGCAGTATAGTTACAGGTACAGGCTTTTTCAAGTTGAAGGCAGATTCTTCAAGCTGGTGACACTAAACACCCAGATATGATAGATCCTGGAGAAGTCTTGCATCTTGTTTGGTGGAATTGAGAAATGGAAAGCAATTAGAAACATGTCGAGCACACGGTAACTACTCTGCTACTGTTCATCAGTGTTGTATCTTCCAGTCTGTGTCTCAAAGGCCCATCATCCTCAGTCTGCCTGAAGTTTCTTCCTCCAGGACATCAGTCTGAATACTCTAGCTCAATCACCCTGTGATATCTACCACACATTTTTATCATTTATTTATCTTCTAATTGTTTCCTCATGTTCATGTTATCCTTGTGGTAAACTGCAAGAACCTGAAGGTACAAGGCCAAGTTGCATAATATTGCCACGCAGTGCATGGTCCTAGTGGAGTCTGCTTGGGTTTGAAACCTGGTTATTCTACTAATGAGTGTTATGATCTGGTGCATGTTATTTAATACCTTGAAGCCATTGGTATATTTGTGTGTAGAACTCTTGCTTTCTTTTGGCTTAATTTCTTCCCAGCAATGGGATTGCTGGATCAAAAGATGTTAACAGCTGTGTGACTTAGTGAGTTTCTTATATCTTATGCCTCAGCTTCCTTACATGTAAAATGGGATAACAGATTTCTTATAGTTGACTGATAATTGGCAGATGAAACACATAGTCTTTGGCAAATGTTGTTGTTGTTGTTAGGTGCCTTCGAATCAGTGTCCAACTCATAGTGACACTATGTACAACATGTGAAACACTATTGTCAGTGCTTCTCTGTTATTCATAGGGTTTTCAATGGCAGATGGTTTTCTCTTGGGAGTGGGCTACCAGGTGCTTCTCCCAAGCCTACAGTACCTAGTGTTCCCAGGTACTTTCCCATCCAAGTACTAACAAGGCCCGACCCTGTTTAGCTTCTGAGGTCTGACAGGATCAGATACCTATACGTGGTACAGCTGCAAGCTTTGGCAAATAATATACAGTAAATGTTGATGCTAATTATTGTTATTGTTTCATAGATTGAAATTCTTGTGTTAACATTTCCTGTTGCTCAGATACTCTACTGATCAAACTTTGGAAATGAAATCCAATGCAAATGAAATTAATTTTTTATTGGAAATTTTTATGTACAACTTTAATGTGTTTCATTCTGACATGCATTTCATTGTGACATTTCCATATATGCATTTCATTGTACATTGCAAAGATAATTTCCCCCTTACCCTCTTGTGCACCTCCTCCCCCTTTTATGCCCTCACCAAAAGCCTCTCTACTACATTGCATGTCTTTTTGTGGGATTATTTTTCTATATAGCAGATGAAATTATTCACTTAACTGAGACTTTTGTATTATATGAAGTTTATAATGTTATCTGCTTTCTTGAATATCTACGTTCATGATTGATTAAAAGAGTGCTGAGTTTGGTATGGTGGCAGCTTTTCACAAGATCTACTTGAAACATGAGCTATAAAAATTGTTTTGGTAATCTGGAGGGGGCAAAAGGGGAAACGAGTGAAAAGCTATTAGAATAAAATCCTAAATCTTTCTGTGCCTCATGAGAAGACCAACTTTCTTTTTGCCTGAATAAACAATTTACTTTTAAAACAGAACTTATGGAATGTAGACCTGGGATGGGAAGGCAAGATTCAATTTGTGGGGTCATGCTTGGTGAGAAAAGTGTTCCCAGAAATAATATTTGATGAAGGATTACATTCTGAACCCTAGTCGATTTCTTGCCTCCTGGCAAAATAAATTATGGTGCTGGGCAGGTTTCAAGCCCCCTCGAATGCCAGAGTTGATATCCGATGAGGTTCTATTCAAGGCTTTTTTACACACATTTTAAATGGCTGCCAAGACATTTGCCTTCTCACTACATCTCTGTTAAGCACTAAAGCTCATGGCTTGATGTGCTGTACAAGCTGCAGAAGGGGGTGGATTTTGACAGCTTGGTGGGTCCACAGATTTAACAGAGGCTGAGATCAGCTGGCAATGGAAAGAGAAACACAGCCCCATGGTGAGGCACTTAGAAATGACTTTGATTTCCCTTGTGGGGATAAGACAAACTCTGTCTCTGCGCTTGAGAGTAAAAGAGTGTAGTCAAACAGTTTTGGCTGAGGATTTGGAGTAAACTTTAGCGTGTGTGTGTGTGTGTGTGTGTGTGTGTGTGTCTATGTAATTATAAATATATGTATATATAATATAAATAATGATATATTATGATATGTAATATAATTATAACAATTATATGTATATGTTATATTGTTGTTGTTGTTGTTAGGTGCCGTCAAGTCAGTATCCGACTCATAGGGACCCTCTATACAATAGGGGAAACACTATTGTCAATGCTTCTCTGCTGTTCATAGGGTTTTCAATGGCAGATTGATTTTTGGGAGGGGGTTGCCAGGTCCTTCTCCCAAGCTTACAGCTTTTGGTGTTCCCGGGTGGTCTCCCATCCAGGTACTAACTAGGCCTGACCCTGCTTAGCTTCCGAGATCTGACGGGATCGGATGCCACAGGGTTACAGCTGTAGGCATATGTTATATATATATATACCATGTTATATAATTATGTATATATATTACATATACTATATATTATTTATTATGTATATTCTTTGAGTACACTCATACATACACTTTCAGAGACACACATTCAGTCATATTTATGCTTCTTTTTTCCTCTGTGTTTTTGGCCACTTTGTTGTTGTTGTTGTTGTTAGGTGCCGTCGAGTTGTGTCCGACTCATAGTGACCCTCATAGGGTTTTCAATGGCAGATATTTTCGGGATTGCCTTGGGAGTGGGTTGCCACATCCTTCTCCCGTTTTTGTGATGCTGGGAATCAAACTCGGGACCTCAGAGACTGTAGAGCGGCGTTCTACCAACTGAGCTAAATTCCAGCCCTTGGCCACTTTAATAAAGAAAAAACCCCCTGAATTTAGATTAAAAATTATTTGGAACTCCGAATCTGTGGCTACCAATCATTATAAGCCTGATTAACTCACACTATTAATTCAATCATCTGAAAGCACTGAATATGAAATAAATTCACTATGTGATAAATACAAATCTGATCTGTATTCAACCTTCTTTATACACAGATTAAATAAAATAAAGGAAGTTGAGTCAGGATGGAACGACTAGTTTACATTAAAAAAAGAAAGCATATATAATTGAAACCATTAGAGGACTAGGAAATAGTTTATCAAATAGGTAAGAGAAAGAATTGCCTAAGCATACCCAATCTCAACCAAAAGTCACCAAAATGATACAGCTTCCCTTGCTGCTGGATTTGATCTCAGCAGAGCAGGCAGATTTATAGTTAGTAATTTGTGTCCTTCAGCATTTAGAGGCAGGAGACAGATGAAAATATAGTGTGCTCAGCAAAACTTCTCTACAACTGACTGTTGGACAGAAACCCAAGTTTCCTGAAAACTCATGGAAAAGCCATTCAGAGCTGTAACTCCTGGACCCTTATTATGATTGTGGAGAAAATAACTTTTAAAACCTGATACATTCACTTAGGCACAAAGGTATATTTTTACAGTATTGCACAAAAAAAGTAAATTAGGAATATTCTTATATTCCAAATAACCTGGTATTATTTTATTTTGTCATAAATTGCATGTATCCCAATGTGATTGAAATCCTACCAGGGTTTGAAGTTATAACCGCAGCTAATGTATTTGAAAAAATAAAAAGCTTTTTGTCAGTATGGTTTCTACTTCAAACTGTGCAAGACACACTTATTCTCCAAGATAGAAGGCCTTTTTTTTTTATTTAAAAAAAAAGAAAAACCTTAAAAGACTAAGCAGGAAATAACACACACTCATGGAGACATTTTAGCCAAAAAGGGATAATTGAATGCAAGTGAGAAAGGAGATATATTTTAAATTAAAGAATTTTGACAGACCAGCTAAAGAACAAAGGGCTGTATTCTGTATTACCTATATTCCCAGGGGTCTGAGACTGTCTTAGACTTCGGTGGGAGGGCCATTGACAGAAGGGAGGCCTGGAGCTGAGGAAATGTGGATCAAAGCAACCAGTTTAAAGTCTCTCACTCTGCCTTGGACCACAGGCCAGCTGTTTGGGAAGTCCAGGGCCTCCCTAGGCAGGCTGGCCCAGTCTGAAATGGCAGTTGCAAGACAGTTAAAATCCCAATCTGAATCTCTGGGTTTGGTTTGAAATATTTTGTCAGGTTTCTTTTATGTTCATTCCCCGGTTTGGTGGGGGCTGAATAGCTTGAGTTGTGATAGTGGACTTTTTGTTGATGGAAAAAGGGGAGTCAAATTTAAATGACTGTTTCTCAGCTGACTAGCATAAAGGTTCTTCTTCCTTAAGACAGGGTTTGGTCTTAGTCTCTCTAAGCACCTAGCACAAGACAAAGAATGGGATGTGCTGGGGAAAGAGTGTAAGTTTTTGTCAGTTCTATGTTCAGATCCAGTTTGCAACAAGAGGATCTTAGATAAGTCTTCTACTCTCTTTCCTTAATATCCTCACTTATCATTCCATGGTGTTTTCAGTTGCATCATATGCTTGTGAAAAGTGGATAGTGTATAAGGTAGACAGGAGAAGAACTGATGCTTTTGAATTATGGTGCTGGAGACAAATATTGAATATACCATGGCCTGCCAAAAGATCCAACAGATTCATCCTAGAAGTGCAACCAGAATGCTCCTTGGAAGCAAGGATAGCTAAACTTGCATTTTGGACATGTTGTCAGGAGGGACCAGTCCCTGGAGGAGAATGGCAGGTCAATGCCAAAAAGAAAGACCATCAACTAGATGGTTTGACACGTCGGCTGCAACAATAGGCTTAAACATAAAAAGGATTGTGTGCATGGCACAATGTTGGGGAATATTTCATTGTGTTGTCCACAGGGACATTATGAGTTGAATTTGACTTGATGGCACCTAACAACAAACAACAATAGTACATACCAAGGAAGTCTAGATGAAGATTAAGTGATGGAAAATGTATTTGATAGGGAAAATCCAAGTGTCTGGTCATTAACAGTCATTACATGAAATGGACATCAGTTAGGGGTCAGTCCCTATGGTGTCAGAACTAGGTTCATCTTCTGGCTCCACCACTTTCTCACCTGTGTGACATGGGCAAAGTTCTCTCATTTTGTGGAACCTGATTTGTCCTCATTGGTAAAATGCTAATAGGTCTTACCTCAAAGTTTGTTGAAGATAGCTAAATTATTTCAAAAAAGAAATCAAATAAAGCATTTAGTATAGACCTTGTAGTTCAGTAAGCTCCCACAAAACAAAACAAAACAAAACAAAAACCCTCTCATTATTGTGCCTGAGTTCTCTGTTGGTTTACTTGGCTATTTTCTCAAGCCATTCCTAAACTCCCCATTCCAACAGAGCCTGTATCTTTTCCTTTTTCTATGCATCCTCTTTCCCAGCTCTGACAAAGAGAAGCCACCTGCTGGGATATGCACTGTAGAGCAGCCCCTTTGTCTGCCTTCAGTGTTTGAAAATAACATAAGAATCCACTGGGAAATTGAATACAACATCATAATGTTCTTCACCCCTTTCCCACTGGGCCATTCTGATTTCATTTCCCAAGGGCCAATAGAAATGACTTTTCTTTTTCTTTAGACAGGATCTTGCCATGTAGTTCAAGCTGACTTTGAACTCTTGATCCTTCTTCCTCAGCCTCTCAAGTGCTGGGATTACAGGTGTATGCCTCCATGCCCAACTCTAGAAATGACAGTTCTGAAATTAAATTGACTAAATAATATTTTATAATTCTGAGAGACTCATATAGAAAATGATATACAGATTGATTATGTGTTTGTCTTTTCCAAAAGGAACATGTATTGGTTCTTTATTCATAATGAACAATTTAAAAAAATCACAATCAAAATATAAAGATAAACTCAGTTGGAACAAGTCTTCCCTTGTTTTCTGCTTCCTGCCAACCAAACACCTCAAAATTGATGCATCATATAAGCTGAAAGATTTGTTCTATATGACTCATTGGAAGAAGATAAACATAGATTCTCCTTACAAAATGGAGGTCAGCACTCATTCTGCAACAGCATCCCCAGGCCTAATTAAACTCTCGAAGGACATGATGAAGTGCATATATTTTCCTACATAAGCGATGATGCGCCGAAATGACTGTAGGAGAGTTTTTCCATTGTTTCATTTCTCATGGTATCCCTGAGCATCAAAAATTTTTAACAAAGGCTTGGGCAGAGTGAATTGGGTCAATTGCTCATACTTCCAATATAGTTTTGTAGAATTTATGCTATTAACTTGGAGTTCTACTAAATTGGAGTTCTACTAAGTTGAAGTTCTATTAAGTTCTGTTAATCAATAATTGTGAAAGCTTGGGTAAATCACTGAATTTCTTTGGGATGTAGTTTCTTCCTCTGTAAATTAAGTATAATAATGTCTTTCTTTCCTAACACAGACTGGTGGTGAGATTCACATGAGAAAAGCATTGGGGAAACATGCTAGAAAATGGCAAGGCATTATTATGTCACATACACACATACAGTGTGTATTCTATGCATATGCTGCTTATGGGCTGGGGTTTAGCTCAGTTGGTAGAGCGCTGCACTGCACTCTCTGAGGCTCTTGATTCGATCCCCAGCACCACAAAAATGGGAGAAGGACCCGGCAATCCACTCCCTTGACAATCTGGAAACAATCAGCCATTGAAAACCCTATGAAGGTCGCTATGAGTTGCACCTGACTCGAGGGTACCTAACAACAACAACAACAACATGCTGTTTATCATCGTTATATGAGTATCATAGACACATGACCCATGTGTGTATAAAGCATATGACCATAATGAATCAATGATTTGTAATTCTTAAATTTACCTACATAGACTTTTGTACACTGCTGGAGATCTAGCAGCATTAAATGGCGTACACAAATGAAGGTTACCTTATTTTTATCACTGGGAAAGCTTCCAGGACGTTATCAACACATGCTAAAATTTCACACATAGAATGTAATACTGAAACCTCTGCTACCTTGCGCTCAGGCCCACAACTTCCATATGACTTGCCTCTCACTTATAAAAAAAAAAGCCACAGAACTTGTCAGCCGAATTCCAAAGTGACATTAGCAGTGGATATTTAGACTCAGGTTTGGTTTTGCTTTCAGACTGTCACAAAAAACTACAAAAAGATTGGACACATATATGCCCCCCTCACTTTTTTTCCCCCTTACTCTAGAGCTCAACGGACATGTTAGTTTGAAAACCATTAACATACGTTCACACGCACACCTTCACCAGGATTGTTAAGATATTGCTTCCCACATGTAACTCATAGATCAATTTAACTGTACAGCACTCCTCTTGGTTATCATCTCTCCTGAAACCATGTGGAATACTCATCTGCTCTAATCCTGGTCTATAGTATTTCCAAGTACTTTACAAGCCGGGAGTAACAGCCCTTAATGCCTTGCAGCAGCTGAGCTGGTAGCACACATGATATCTTAAATGTAACAATCAAAGGAGCTAGCTGGATCTTGGTATTTCCGCCAGCTTGCAGATGTGCTGTGTCCAGATCCAAAACCTGTAATGTCAATTTTAGACAAAAGAAGCTTAAAACAAAATAGGCTCCTTGCCTTGTGTCAACAACTAGGCTAAGGCAAGGGAACATGCTCTGATTCAGAGATGGCATATAGTAGATATCAGTTATCTGACCCCTATAATAATTTTTTGGGGGAATGTATGTCTGTGAGCAACCTTGCTCAAGATTTATGTAATGGAGGGCATTGTTTTATTAATCTTCACCATGTGCAACTCTCCAGGTGCTAAGCTTTGATCTTCCTGCCTTCCCGTGCATTAAGTTTTCTAGTACTAATAGACAGTGATGTTTGTGATTTAAAGCACTCTTTTCCCTCACTGCAGAGGGGGAAGCAAAAAGGGTTCAGATAACTCTACCTTGAACCAGAGACCCTTGACTCCTTCCCTTGTTTGGTCTCAGTTTGGTATAAAATTCACTCTGACTCTGTTTAGGAGAATTTGATCGGCACTCCAAGGAGTAAAAGAATATCTTTCTGAAACATTTTATGGCACATTAGATTACTGCTGGAAATGCCAGACTTGTCTGGCTGGAGAGGCTTGGCGTTCATCGATGTGGTGTGTGAAGATGGAAAGTAAAAGGCAATTTTCCATTTCTTTCCCCTATGAGGCCAAGGAAAAATGAGGAGGAAGGGTGAAAAAGAGATACAGGGATTCAGAAATCCGGGTCTATTATAGACCTAATAACACCAAGAATGAAATGATAATTTTTAAAATTAAAGCCTTAACAATAAAACAACTCAATTTATTATATTTCAGCAGGTATAATACTATGTTGGAGGATGATATAAAGAAATGTCAGATAGGTTAAAGGCAGAATAATATATACTTTTTAGAGTCACAGACTTGGATGTGAGATTCCCTGGTCCAACCCTGTTTCTTTGCTACTTACTAATATCAGTTTCCCAATTTATGAAATGGGGATAATAATAGGATCTACATTGCAGGTTATGTTGTTTGTTGTTAGGCACTGTTGAGTTGGGTCTGACTCACAGGAACCTTGTATACAATAGAATGAAACACTCTCTGACACTGTTCCTTGGCTGGCACTACTGTCAGTGCTTCTCTGGTATTTATAGGGTTTTTGATGGCTGGTGGTTTCAGGAGTGGGCTTCTGGGTTCTCCCAAGCCTACAGTGCCCATATTCCCAGGTGATCTCCCATCTAAATACTAACCTGGCTTGATCCTACTTAGCTTCCAAGATCTGATGATATCGGATGCCAGGGTGGTTTGACTGCAGGCATTTCCATGTTATAGGGAGTATTAAAAGAGCAGTTAGGACAGGCACTGTATATCCTAAGTGCTATGTAAGTGTTTGCTTAACATATTACCCAAGTCCTCTGGCTACAATGCCTGTAAATTTTCAACCTGGGTAACCTTTTCTTTGTATCCTCACCTCTATTATTGAATAGTGTAATGTTTTTGAACATTCTAGGTGGCAGAGATCAAGGCTAGCAAAGATCAAGGTTCCTACTAGATATATGAACAGCAACCCTTTTATTGGAATAGAGAATATATTCCAACTATATAGATTTGTTCAAGAACATTATTACCAGTGGAAGAAATTAGGGAAGAGGCACCATGATGTTCTAGGGTCACAGAATCCCTATGATCTGCAAGAGTATCCCAATTTTCTCTTGCAGATAAAAGGGATTCTATCTTTTCCACCCTTCTTCATCTATGTGAGAATAAAGAGAGTACTTTTGCCTCTAGTGCCAACCCTATGTGGGGCACACACCTCCCAGTCTGGCCTGGAGGTTTGGACGGGCGGTGCCGCCATGCACACAGTTACTAAATACAATTTACTTGGGACCCTCGGGTGAGGGGTGCGGACTCTTGCAGCCCTCGGGATGCTGGCGGAGATGGGAGAAAGGAAAAGCCTCAGGTGCTTTTTGCCTTCCAGGGGCAAATACCCGTGTTGGTGGTCTCGGTGGTCATGAGGAGACATCTGTTGCTTTGTCGGTGATCATAGGTTAGTTTTACTTCTTTGTAAACTGCAAGTAAATGGGATTATGTGCTAGGAACTGTCTGTGTCTGGCTCTTTTGTTGAATGTCAAATCTGAGATTCATGTGTGCTTCTGTATGTATTAATAGCTCAGTTTTCATTGTTATTTAAAACTTCATTGTATGAATGTCACAATTTATTTACTCATCATACGATTTTTAGTTTTAGATGATATAAACAAAACTCAAAGATGAATTCTAAATGGCATTTTAACAGTTTTCTACACCGATAATTTTGTAGGGATGTACACACTAACTTTTCTTCTTGTTTACCTTGAAGTTGAATTGAATTCAGGGAACTTTGATGTTCACTAAGATTTTTTTTTCCTTTGGTCTTTGCTGTCTCAATCAGATTATCTTTTAAAGAAGGATTTAATTTTCATGACTTGGGTCAGTACCAACTACCTTTATTACTAATGATAGCTGAATAGCATCTAGTTGACGATCATATAAAATACATCATGTTATTTTGTAAAACCATTGAGTGATTCCATGACTCATCTGATCTAGCACAAAAGAAAGCCATGAGAAATGTCAAGATGGTGAGATTCATGTTTCTAAACTAGCATAAATGATAAAAAGGTTTTTCTAAGAAATGCTTCTACATCCATATTAATTTTGAGGAGATGAGTGTGGGATGCTCTGAAGCCAGCTCCATTGCTAGATAAAGGTGTTCCAGGACTCCATTTTTGGCTCCTATGATGGGAGGCAGAAGTTAAGAGGCAATTTACCCCGGAGATGTAAGACAGAGGGCATCCCTTACTCTCAGACAGCCTGAACCTGTCCTGCATTCCCAATCAACAACCAGGGATGGAGACTGAAGGGCAACCCAGTTGGAAATAAATAAAATGGTTTGAGAACTAACAATTAGGGACTAGCAGCCCTATTTTCTCCTTTGGATGCACAGAAATTGAGAAGTAGCCTTACAAGACTTTGTTCCATTTGGATATAGACCCAAGAAAGAAAGGAGGGCAGTAGAGAATGCCAGAAAACCTCATTTTTTTTTTCTTTACCAAACCTTACCTGCTGAGAATGTGTTAAAGTTGGGTGGTCAACTGCCTTGGTTGGCTCAAGAACTGAGCGTTTTCCATAGGCACAAGACTTTTAGTGCTAACACTCGGAAAGTCCAGGGAAAATAAGGCTCTTGGGATAACAAAGCAGATTCCTCAGAGTTCTTTATTATTTGTGCTGCAATGGATCATTTAATCTATGAGTTGTAAAGTTTGCTTAGTAGAAAACTGACCTCCCTTCTTCTGAATGTAGAATTGTAGATATTTATTTAGGAACTCAGCCTGAAAAAGTATAGCTCCCCTGCTCAAAGCAGCATGGGTATGTGGATATTCAGGGAAGTCTTCCTCTAGTCTAACCACTCCATTTGAGAGAGAGAGAGAAACTGGGGCTGGGGAAACATCAGGGACTTGAAGCACTATGTGTAGTTTATGATGGGCCAGGCATGAAATGGGGCTGGTACTTAGTTCAGTTGGTAGAGCACCGCTCTGCATTCTCTGAGGCCCCGAGTTCAATTCCCAGCACTGCAAAAATGGGAGAAGGACATGGCAATCCACTCCCGAGGCATTCTGGAAACAACCAGCCATTGAAAATCCTATAAGAGTCGCTATGAGTTGGACTTGACTTGACATCACCTAACAGCAACAACAGGAATGAAATCTCTGGTATTGTTTTTTGAGTTGTTCTTGGTCCATTGTCCTTCATGGTGTGGACAGGGAACTCCCTAATCTGAATCATTCTGTGTGCTTGTTGACAATACTCTCCAGGAGCCAGGCATGGTGGTGCACACCTGTAATCCCAGCAACTTGGGAGGCTGAGGCAGGAAGATCTTAAGTTCAAGGCCAGAGGTAGCCTGTGTAACTTAGTGAGACCCTGCCTTAGGGGGAAAAGACAAGAAACACACTTGGGTTGCAGTCTAGTGGTAGAACACTTGCAAAGTATATGTGAGGACCTGGATTCAACCCTCCAAGTACTGCAAACAATGCTAAAATACTTCTCAGGAAACCCTGGCTCATTTCACAATTTTACAAAATCTTAGAGAGAGGCCTAGAAATGCATATAATAAGTTCCCAGGTAATTCTTGTGAACACATGGCCATTTAAGTCTTACCACTCAGCTATAGTTTGGACCTTAAATGTCCTTAAAGGCCCATGTGTTGAAGGTTTGGTCCCTAGGGTGGTGCTTTTGGGAGGTGAGGGAACCTTTAAGAGATGGATGCTAATGGGAGAACTTTGGGTCATTGGAGGCGTGTCCTCAAAGGTGATTATGGGAGTCTTCCTCCCTCTTCTCTCTTGCTTTCTGGCTATGTGGTAAGCAGTTTTGCTCTGCCATTTCTTCCTTACCATGGCTCTCTAGCATCCTCACCTGAGGTCTAAAAGCAATGGACATGCCTGCTCATGGACTAGAACCTCTAAAACCATAAGCCACAGTAAACCTTATCTCTTTATCAGTTGATCATCTCAGGTCATTGCTGCAGTGATGGAAAGCTCACTGATACCCCTTCCTACCCCTTCTGCCAGTATTCTTACCTAAGAGGTGCTGAAGACCACCTATTCCTGTAATCCCTCTGTCTCATCATTTGTGATGTGGACGTTGGAGCTTGCTGTGGGTTACTGTACAGGATAATGAAAAAGGCCTTGAATCTTGGGTTATAACCAGGCAATATGAACCAGATCCTTCTGCTCACACTTGTACCCATCACAGCTGGGCTTGGAGCTGGGTTCGTACTGGCAGATGACAAGAGTGTCTACCCATGCTGGGCCAACTGCAGGAATCACTCTCCTGTAGTATAGTTTCTAGAAACTATATTCTATATATTGTCAAGTGACAATATATAGAATATTGTCACTACAGTGGCAATATTCTCCTGCCTGGACAGAAACAGATGGATCTTCCTAAGGGGCTGTTGAAAACTGTGCCTTGTTGTCCTGGGGTGTTAACTTCTTCTCCTGTTGGCCCCAGTGGGTCCTATGATGATGCCAAGGGCAAGAACCATCATGACCTTATTTATATAATGTTCCTAAAATTTCTCTTTCATTTTCTTTCAGCAGTACCCTCTCTTTTTGTATTACATAATTGCTTTGGTTTGAGATGCTTGAGGAGGACAGACAAACGAAATGAAGATGTCTTATCTTGTAATGTCAGTGCTTCATATTTTCCTATGAAAATATCCTACTGTTGTCATTCTGGGGCAGCTAATTAAAGAATTAATAAATAGCAACCCTTGTGCTGAATTCTTCTGTGCTATTTATCTTCTTTTGAGTACAAACGTCTTAAAATTTTTTCTTTTCTTTTCTATCCTCTCATTTCCTCTTTCTCTCTCTTTCCTTTCATTTTTTCTTTTCTTTATCCTTTCCTTCACCAGGGGGCTGATCCCAGGACCTTGCACATTGCAAGTGCTCTACCACTGAGCTGTACCCCAGCCCTTTTTAAATTTGTTTTCTTGAGACAGGATTTTGCGAAGCTGTATAGGCTGTCTCTGGCTTCAAACTCACAATCCTCCTGCATCCACCTCCCGAGTCACTGGGATTACAGGTATGTGACACCACAGCCAACTTAAATTTTGTTCTTAATGATTAAAATTGTTTAAAATTGTTACAGGATTATACTTTATGCTGCAAATGCCTCAGTTTCTTTTTGGCTAGCCCATTTGGTACTTTTTTCCTATACCCATTCCTGAACCCTTCGTCACTCCCCACCCTTGGTGCAGGAAATAAAAAAGGCCAGATTGAATGGGATTTGGACTTCCAGAGAATCTCATGTCTTCAGAAGAGTAATGTTTGTCTACCTTAACTGACCTCAGCAGATCTCTATGCTAGTTTCTAAGCTGAGCATAGTCCCAGTCTGGTCTTCTCTACTGTGGTTATATTCTTTAAGCACTGGCCCTGCCTACTGCTTAGACTGAGTTTAAAGCAATCAGATATGATGTGGCTTTGGTGTCTGCCAAAGGTGGGATTAGCCCTTCCCTGAAGTTTTTAAGTCATTCATAATTGGTGGTGGTAAATTGAGCCAGTGAGGTTGTTTAGCCACATTCCACTCCAATGTATATGTTACATGGAGACTTCTGAAATCCCATGTGTCTAGATTTGCTAGCTTTTCAGTAGCATGGAGAAAACCGTCTTTGTATCCTGTCCTTGGTTAGGCCTGTGCAGTCCCAGGTACAGTTCAGAGAGTCATGCAGCCCAGCTGCTTTTCCTCACTGCTGTGGCAGGTGTGGATTCCTCCAGGTGGTGGGGGAAGGGGCAAGGAAGGGAAAGGAGAGAATAAGTTTTAAACTGATGAGGACTTTGGGACATTAAGCTGAAACACTAGCCACGCAAAGACTTTGTTAACACATAGTAGCTATGATCTTATTGAAGGCAGAAATCCTTTCCACTTAAAGAAGGGGGAGCAGCAGCCAGGCATGGTGGCACATGCCTGTAATCCCAGCTCTTGGGAGGCTGAGGCAGGTGGATCATGAGTTCAAGGCCAGACAGGGTCTGAATTACATAGTGAGATCCAGGCCAGGCTTGGCTACACAGTGAGACCCTGTGGGATGACCATGGACTTAAGCAGACTTATTATTCTTCCCTTTCCTGATAGGCTCCTGTCCAGTCTGCTGAGCAAGGCCAGCCAAGCCTCACTGTTTGAACCTCTCTCCCAGAGTTAACCACATCTGACTAAACCAACCCTCCTTCTAGGAACCTACTCCTTTGTGACACCCATCTTTAACTTGTGACCTGGCAAACCAGTCAGCTTTTGCTGCTTATTGAATAAACTACCTCAAAATGTGGCTGCATGAATGATAAGCATTTGTTCTCACATTCATAGGTCTGTGTGTGGCTAGGGTGGCTCTGCTTCACAGGTTCCTTCTGGAGCTCGGGCTGAATGGACAATAGTAACAGGAGTTGCAGGAACATGTCATGACTCTCAGAAACAAAGGCTCTGACCTGACACATCATCACTCCAGCCCATGTTCTATGGGCCAAAGCAAGTCCCAGACAAAGCTCACATCAGCAGAGCTGGAAAACAACTGCCCATGGAGGTGGGAGTGGAGTCAGTATTTGCTGGATCCTAATGTCATCTACCATGCTTGGTTAGCTAGAGCTATTTTCCTTTGTTCTCTTTATTGGCAGAGCACAGATCCTGGTGGTAAACCCTCCGAGGATACCAGTGGTATTGGTGAGAGGTTTCTAGCAGGAGAATCTACTTGTACTATAGTAGATTGTGGACTGGGTCTGCCAGAAATATTTGTATAATAAATATTACATGAGAGACTTCAGTATTCCTGGAATTTTTACTTTCATAGAATGAGAGGTTTATATAAGAAATTGTGCCTGCAGCTGTAGCACTGTGGTATCTGATCTCATCAGATCTCAGAAGCTAAGCAGGGTTGGGCCTGGAAGTACTTGGATGGGAGACCACCTGGGAACACCAGGTACTGTAGGCTTGAGAGAGGGACCTAGGAAACCACTCCTAAAAATCAATCTGCCATTGAAAACCCTATGAATAGCAGAGAGGCACTGACAATAGTGTTTCACCTGTTGTACGTAGGGTCGCTATGAGTCAGACATGGACTTGATGGCACCTAACAACAACAACAACAATAGCAGCAGCAGCAGCAGCAGCAGCAGCAGCAGCATAAGAAATTGTACCTCTGAAAGAAATAGCAGTGAAGCCCTAAGTAAGACTTTTAAGTGAAGGAGGGAATAGTCCAATAGTGGGTTAGTATTACTACCTATCTAGGCTCCACAGTGTTGTTGTTAGGTGCCGTCAAGTCGATATCAGACTCATAGCGACCCTGCGTATGACAGATGAAACACTATTGTCAGTGCTTCTCTACTGTTTGTAGGGTTTTCAATGGCAGATTGATTTTTGGGAGTGGATTGCTGGGTTCATCTCCCAAGCCTACAGTACCTGGTGTTGCCAGGTAGACTCCTATCCAAGTACTAACTAGGCCCGATCCTGCTTAGCTTCCAAGATCTGATGGGATCGGATATCACAGCACTATGCCAGCAGGCAGGCTCCACAGTAGATACAACTAATTGATAGTGGATTTCTCTCCCACTGACAGACATTGGTATTAGGTGTTAGGTAAAATTGCATAGCATGAAGCACCATTGCTAGTAACTTGGATGGTGAGATGGTTCCTTGGTGCTATTCCTGATTCCAATCTTGCATATATGTGGATGGCATTGAAAGTATGACAGGGGCTCTTGAGATGACTATGTCCGTGTCTTGGACGAGTACTATTAGTCCTTTCTTACGCATCTCACTTTCTTTCTGAGTACCTGTACTTTACCCTAAAGCGAGTATTGTCCCTACCCCTACCTAATAAACTTTCTGATTTTGTTTCACTCCCTGAAAATAGAAAGTAGGAAAGAAAAAGAGAAAGAAAGAAAGAAAGAAAGAAAGAAAGGAAGAAAGAGGGACAGTGTGACATGTCAGTGGGATTACATTTCTGGGAATTGGGGTAGGCAGTATCAAACTTGGGGTCCTTATTGTTCTCATACCCATGCTACTGGGGCAAGGAAGATGGATGGGGGGGTCACTTGTGTTTGGCAAAGAAGCCTCTTTTGGGGTTGAGGAAACCAAGTTTCCACTGAGCCTGAGCTGAAAAGTGACATGAATGGATTTAGCGATCTATCTCCTCAAACACTGCCTACGCAATGGCTTATTAGATGCAAATCCAGGGGACATTATAAAAGGAGTGCTTTTATAGCACTCTAGGGAAGAGGCCTATTGTTGTTGTTGTTAGGTGCTGTCGAGTCCTACAACTCTGGAAATCAGAAGCCATTTTAACACAGTTTTATTGAAAATGGTCACCTTGTGGTGGAACAAACTCTCAAGAGGATGTCACCTCTAGTTATTCAGAAGCTGGGGCATGTCTTGGAAAGGTTAGGGACATTCTAGGATGAATAGATTTGGCAAAGGGAATTGGAGTATGGAAGTAAAAGAGAAGTAATAAGAAAGAATCCAGGGAAACTCTGAATGTGAAGACTGGTCCAACACAGGTCACTGAATGCATGTATCCCAGAGAAATCTATAGAAGACACTTGGTAGAGAACTTTGCTGTACATATTTGGTGTTCTGCTTTGAGTATCCTAGATATGCCTGGAAGAAACCCTCTGAAAATGTCAATTAAATAATCTCTAGCCATTGGGAAATGGTAGCCCAGGGAGGGAGTCCAAATAGGAGGAAGAAGAGGATGGAGTTGGTATGTGGAGTGAAGACTTACCTTCCTGATTGAGTCAGGAGTTACAATATTGTTGATTATGACCTCAGAACCTATGCTAGAGAAAACACAACACTGTTATGTCCACCATCAAGGAAAGCCCTGTCTGGGGAACCAGCAGCCATGGCTCTAACATCTAATGTGGGATGCCAGGGACTGTTGGATTTTACCATGCCGGGTATTAGCAGTATCTAGCTCACTGCTTGGCAAGTCATAGGTGCTCAATAAGCACTTATTGCTTTGAATGAAAAAGAGTCTAAAAAATTGGTGAGAGCTGTAGGATAGGCTGTGCTGGAGAGGAGATGGTGTTGGTACGTATAAGTGAAATGAAGAAAATATGTCCTATATCCAGCCTGTTATGGTTTGCTGGGAGGATTGGGGAGAGTATCCAACACATTGCCCTGAATTTTTAGCATGTAAGAGTAAGGGCTGCCAGGCACTGTGTCCATGCTTGTTCTGCTATTCCCAGGGATTTCAGTGGCCGTTTGTTTCAAGGGGCCTGCTGCCAGGCCCATTCTCCCCTGCTTGTGGTCCTTGGGGAGCAGGGAGGAGTGCTCTACCAACTGAGCCAACAGCCCAGCATTTAGCTCAGTTGGTAGAGCACTGCTCTACAGTCTCTGAAGTCCCAGGTTTGATTCCCAGCACCGTGGAAATGGGAGAAGGAAATGGCAATTCACTCCCACAGCAATCCCAAAACAATCAGCCACTGAAAACCCTACTAGGGTTGCTGTGAGTCAAACACATCTTGACTACACCTAACAACAACAACAAGTAAGGGTCCCTGAGAACAGGAGACAGAACGTTATCAAGGAATCTTAGTTTCAAATCTGACTATCTTTCTACCTTACTTAAAACAATTCTTGGGCTGGGTGGAAAACTTACCTATGGACTAAGATGCTTTGTTGGGGAGAGGGCAGAGAGGTTCCTAGTCTAAGGCTATGTTGTGCCTGAATTTAATTTGTGTTTGTAGAGGGAGTGGATGGAGTAGACACAGAAATATGTTTATAGAGCTCTATAGACATAGGTTTATAGATTCACTTAGGAAAGATAGGTAGACAGGTAGACAATGTGTCCAGGACCAGAGCCTTAGTTTTAGACATCCTAGAAGAAAGGAGAATTTATGTCCAATGATAAGGTAGCCATCCCTGAGGTTCCTGTTCCAGTTCAGTCAGCTTCAGATTCATCTTTGTATACCAAACAGGAAGAACTGTTCCATTTAACATTTTGTCATAAATTGGGTCTACAAGTGTTTCCCTTTTGAGGTCCACATGGATAAGGTGTCTTTAAAGACAGTGACATGCTTCCCATGTCGTTCTAGGACATGAAGAGGCTTTAGCTGCTAGAGTGCCTGGAGTACCTAGGTACCAGCAGGGCCTCATAGATGCTGGTGGGTCTTGCAGAAGAGGCTGTGATGTTTGGACCAGTTGGATGGAATGTGGCACAGACTGGGGAGCCTGGCAGGAGCTGTAGTATCTGTCAGGGAACAGTGATGTGCAGTAGATTGGGGGGCTCAATAGAACAAGTAGAAGTACTTAGGAAGTGTCTTTGGGGTCTTATGGACAGTCATGGTAGTGGTGGACACCATCAAAAGATGGATAAAGAGAAGGAAACGGCAGGTATCATCTATAGGTGACAAGGCTTATTCATGATCAGATTTATGACACTCCCAGAGAACTCCCAGAAATAGCCAGGAGTGGGCACCGGTTGTCTGCAGTGAACTCTAGTTACTGAACTTATACATGGAAAGTCAGCCAGCAAATAATGATCGTTAATGTAAATTTGCTCCTTATTGAAATGCTGGTTTGGTGTGGCCTGGAATAACTAAGTCACAGAGACTTTGCAAGACCATAGAATCTTCTCTAAAGGCCAAATAGGCCTTGCAATTTAGAATCCATTTCTGTTAAGAAAGACTGCTGATTAGCTGGGTGGGGTGGCACATACCTGTAATTCTAGAGACTCATAAGGAAGAGGCAAGAAGACTGCAAGTTCAAGGCCAGAGAGAGCCTGCATAATTTAGCAAGACCATCTCAAGAGAAAAAATAAGGGACTGGGAGTGCTTCTTAGTGATAGAGCGCTTGTAAAGTATGTACAATGACATGGGTTCAGCACCCTAATACTGCAAAAAGCAAAAAGCAAAACAAACAAACAAACAAAAACCCCACTGATCACATACAGCACAAGTCAAAAGTGTGGAATCTGGTGTCTAAACTATAGAATCCATTCCCAGCTCCCCACTGGGAAGTTTTATGACCCCAGAGAAGTTACATAATTTCCCTGAGTTTTCAGTTTCCATAGCTGGAGACAATAGCAGCTGTACCATTACTGTTTCTTTCTTTCTTTCTTTTTAAGGGAAGAGATGAAGATTATGTGACAAAATATACAGAGAATTTAGGACATTCCTAAATTCCTGCAGCAGTAGCTACATCATTCACGTGACAATGTACTAATTCATTCAAAAACTATTTACTGAGCCCTCACTCTATGCCAAAGCTCAGTGAATTAAGAAGTGAGTCTTTTCTAGAGGGAAAGTGGGGATGGAGAGGTTAAAAATTCGAGGTGAGAAGAGATGTACTAGTCACTACACACAGTGAGAAATTGTGTTGATTAGGAAAACATAGGATACTTGGGCAGCTCTGAATGACGTGGGAATATTTCCTTAAAAGTTTGAAAAATGTGGAATTTCCTAACACAGGTATTATGATTTTTTAAGTCCTGTTTTAAAATCTTAATTTAATTTTAATTTTTATTTTATGTGGTACTTAGGGGTTAAGACAGGGCCTTGCACATACTTTGCAAGTACTCTACCACTGGGTTGCACTCCAAGTCCATTTTTTATGTTTGTATTTTGTGACAGGGTCTCCTTAATTTATGCAGGCTGCATCTGGTCTTGAACTTGCTATCCCCCTGACTCAGCCTCCTGAGTCACTGGGATTAGAGGCATGTACCACCACACTCAGCAAGCCCTCTTTTTAAAAGTGAGTGAACCACTTCAAAGAAATCCCACAGAGGCCTCCTATACAGTAAAGGTTAAAGGGAAGCTCTAGCTGAGGTGAGTGGGGAGTTGCAGCCTCTGAAAAGTATGGATCCCCTCCCAGTCCTGTGTGAACGTCTTTGTGGTTTCTCAGTAAAATCTTTACAGATTCGTGGAACCCAGTTTGGAAACTGCTGTCAAGAAGCTCAGCTTAATAAAGCCTCAGCTATCAAAGGAGAAATAGAACACTAGATCTAGTGCCATACTTACCATTCAGATTTGTGAGCAGCCCAGTCTTCCAAATACTTGTACGTGAGTTTTATGGAGGTTGCAAATGGCAAAGAAAACAGAATCATTTTGATATCGAAGGCTTTGTGGTGCTTCAGCTTTTAAGTCAGCATTACTTTAGTGCCTCAATCATTTACTGCCTCAGGAATGCCATGTAACAGACAACCCCAAAACTCAGGAGCTTATTCAATAATGTCTGATGGTCATCATATTCTGTAGGCTGATAGGAATGGCTGTAATGCAGGCTCTGGGCCTGCAGGTCACTGGGGTGATTTTCTTTCTGTGTGTCCTGTGCCCAGGTCCAGGGCAGGTTTTCATGGTGAAAGCAGACTGAAAAATTAGACCCAAGGCACAAGCACACTTAAAGCAGCTGCTCATGTCTTATCGACAAACATCTCATTGACCAAAGAAAGTCCCAAGGGCAAGAGAAAAGTCAAAAGTCAGGCAGGTACATTCTGCCCATCACGAAAGCATGGTGAGAATGTAGAGGAGTGCTACTAGCATGGGGGGTGCAGAAGTGAGACCAGTAATTCAGTCCCCCACCAGACCCATGTAATAGTGTGATCACTAACAGGGAGAGTGACAGTTTATCCCCCTCTGCATGTACTGCAGCCCTCCCTCCTACCACTGAGGAACCCAGACAATCCAGACCTGCTTTGATACCGGGAGGCTTCTGAGCCTCAGAGGCAGCACCTGGTGGGTATGATGGCAGGGACCCACAGGGATGACCGTACTTGGTAAGGACAACAGCAAAGTGTGCCCTGGAAGCTGTGTGCACTGCTGACAAGCAGTGTAGTGTGTCAGAGATTTAGGAGGGGGCATTGGTAACAGGAGTTGGAACATGACACAGAGAGAAGGCCAAGTTTTACAGTGGCCCACAAGACTTGCAAGCTCATATGATGGAGCATTCCTAGGGACTCTTAGAAACAACCTGGAAGGACTTTGCATGGCATCTGGAAGGGGTTCGTTGCTATTAATGAATCAATATGTGTTCTAATAGATTGATATTGTCCAGGGAAAATGGTTTTCAACAATCAGACATAGAATCTCCAAGTTGAAAGTGACCTTAGGCACATCTAACTTAATCCTCTACTCTGTCACAGATTAGTCATTCGATAACCTGTGTGAGCACCTTGAATGACACATGACTCACTTCCACAAGGCAGCTTGCACAATTTTAGATACCAGCATTGACAATGACCTTCTTAATGTGTAATATGTAGGACGAGAAAGCCTGAAATGGGTTATTGGGGAAGCAAAAGCTCAGGATGAGAGGAGGTTTGTGAAAAATTACTAATTAATTTTATTTTGTTGTTGCAGTACTGGGGGTTGAACCCAGGGTCTTACACATGCTAGGCAAGTGCTCTACCTCTCTTTTGCTTTTTATTTGAGACAGGGTCTTGCCAAGTTGCCCAGGCTGCCTCTGGTCTTGAATCTGTGATCTTCCTGCCTCACCTTCCTGAATCAATGGGATTACAGGCATGTGCTACCACATCCAGCTGAAAAATTATTAATTTAGAGAAAAATCTTTTCATTGTGTTCAGAGGGAAAATAACAAGGGAAGGAGAAGCCCACAGAAGACAGAAAGAATGGAAACTATTCTCTTTTGATTTCACGATGTTTGTAGCTTGAAATTAATGTGCCTAAGAAAGAAGGAAATTTGGGAAGTAGAAGAAATAAGCACCTTTAGCTATTCCCAAGTGATTGTGTCTATGATGAACCAGGGTAGAACGAGACTTTGAGGGTAGGATCACAAGGGGTTCTACTATAAGTAGACAAATTATATCTGATACTTATCTAAATTATGACCCTAGGTTACACATCCCATTTCCTATCTTGTGAATTCTTTCTCAAGATAAGGGAACATATAACCAAGGATTTGTTTATCCCTGTATAGTGTCAACCAAGGACCAGGGATTATATCCTATAGTTTACTCCAATAAGTCCATTTTAAGAGTTGCTAAAAAGTTGATAATGAGTCGGGTTAAAGTCTGAAGGTAGTTTATATAGTTATGAACTTTGCCCTTACTGTTTAACTAGCAGGGAGTTGGGAGCCAAAGCATCTTGCAGATTGTTTCAACAATAACACTAAGATCAGCTGTCAAACCACTCAGGAGGAAAACTAGTCAGACTGGTTATTTTAACTTCTTATGTATAACCAACCAAAAGAATAACAACCACCACCACCACCACGTTTAAAGACTGCATTTTAAACTTTTCAACAAGCTGTGTTGACATGTAGCTACAATCTTAATGTGCAAACCACTTCAAGCAGAGTGAGTTTTAAAAGCTGTAAATTAAAATCACATTTCTTTTGCAAGCCCTTTAAACCTCTGAGAAGCAAATAAATCAGTCAGATCATCCCCTATTGAGAATCCCAAATTTCTTCAGGAAACATAGAGCTCAAAAAGAAATTAAAGCAGAAACTGAAAATGTGATTTTTAGACTAGCAATTTATTACCTGTCAGGGAGATATTGTTCCTTTTTCAATTTCATCAGATTCTGTCTGTCTGAAACCTTTCCATTTAACACCTGGGCTCAAATCCAACCAACATGCTGGTCACCTGCAGCTGGACTTGCTTGGCACATCCTCCATGTGGTGATGCAGCCTAGAATCAGGCCTCAGCTTGGTGGTCTAGGCAGAGTGGAGCATAATGAGTGCTTACAGGCCCTGATGGCAACAGGTTGGCTCTCAGAGGGTTTGTTGTTGTTAGGTGCCGTCAGATCAGTATCCAACTCATAATGACCCTACCTACAACATACGAAACAGTATTGTCAGTGCTTCTCTGCTATTCATAGGGTTTTCAGCGGCTGATTATTTTTTGAAGTGGGTTGCAAGGTCCTTCTCCCAAGCATACAGCACCTGGTGTTTCCAGCCAGTCTCCTATCCAGGGACTAACCAGGCCTGATCCTGCTTAGCTTCCAAGATGTGATAGGATAGGATGCCACAGTGGTTCAGCTGCAGGCCTCAGAGGATAGAGTCTCAATAAAGTAGCCCATAGCTGAGGCCTTTTTAAAGTCAAAATTAATTGATATCAATTTCTGTCAGAAATATTTTGTTCTAAAATATCCATTATAAGAAGTAGAGGTACTGAGATTTCTCAAAACCAGGACTTACACATCATAGGTACATGCTGAGAATTGTGGTTGTAAGGTGTCATTGAGCTGGGTCCAACTCAGACCGACTCTATGAACAACAGAATGAAACACTCCCTGACACTGTGCCTTGCCCAACACTGTCACTGCTTCTCTGCTATTCATAGCAGAGAAAATGGCTGATTGTTCTGGGATTCCTTCAGGAGTGGGCTGCTGGTCCTTCTCCCACTTTTGTGGTGTTAGGGATAGAACCCAAGGCCTCAGAAAGTGCAGAGCAACCACTTTATTAACTGAGCTAAACCGCAGCCCCATGCTGAGATCAGGAATGATTATTATCATGTGGAAAATTCGAGCTAGCTGGGCATGGTGATGCACATCTATACTCCCTGTACAGGGGGGCTGTGGCAGGAGGATAGAGAGTCTGAGGCCAGCTTGGGCTGGATAGTGAGTTTGAGTGAGACTCTTGCCACAAAAAAGCAAGATCAAACCAAACTCAAATGAACCAAACCAAACCAACAAATAAAACCTCCCAAAACAAACAAGAAGAAAATAACATGCAAGCTTTTGCTGAACAATAAACTTAGCCTAGATATCTTTTACTTCTGCCTACCTGAGGGATACTTGAGGCTGTTTCTGGGATCATTTTGTATATATGCCTTACTATTCTCTAAGGAAACATGAAGATTTGGGGATTGTGGCTGCAGCTTAAGTCTGGGCAATGCCATGATGTTCTACATTGAACCATACCCCCTGCCAAGAACAGGCAAACTCACTTCTGTTGTCAAAGGAGAGGCAGAGGACCGGTTGCCTGTTAAGAATATGATTTTATGGGGTTCACAAATTCTTTGAGAGCAATTTCTTGAAAGAACTATATGACCCTGTAGTTGCTACTAGTGACCTGCAGGCGCATGGCCTGCTAAAGTAAGGGCTGAGGTGTAACCATGTTGTTGTTTTTAGGTGCTGTCGAGTTGGTGTCCGAGTCACAGAAACGCTACGTACAACAAGTGAAGCAGTATTATTACTGCTTCTCTGCTATTCATAGGGTTTTCAATGGCTGATTGATTTTTTTTTTGGGGAGGGAGTGGATTGCTGGGTCCTCCTCCTAAGAGGCATAACCATAGTTGTCACTTTTGCATCTATAGGGAATGGTTTAAGCAGATCCATAGTTAAGAATCATTAGAGAGGACAGTGTCTGGCATAGCCACTGAGGCAGCAGGAATGGCTATTAGAGACTGCAAAAAGGTAGAACCCCCCAATTTTCCAGCATATTCCTCCATTCAGCTGATGTGATCATTTTCTGAGCAAAGAAAGGTGAATGTTTGGGGGCTTTGTTGTGGTTTTGGTGGGATGAGACAGATAATGGCAAGCAGTGAAAATAGAACAGGAATAAGTAAAAAAAAAATATTGCAACAAGGAAGCCTTGAGGTTTGGAAGTGTGACTCACACACCTCTAGAAAGGATGAGAGAGATACCTAGCAACTGTCCATTCCTACAAATATCTCAGATTCTCAGACTCGATATTAGGGGATTATATATGTTTATGAATTACTATAGATATATATATATTATATATATATGAACTTTTTTACAGTCTGGATCATTTTTACCAACATGAATTTTTTCATTTATTAATTTGACATCCTTGAGTATCTATTTTGTGTCAGACTCTAGATTAGGTGATGAGGATGGGAAGTCCAAACTGAAATAAGTCTTAGTGCCTGTCATGAAGCATCACACAGCTTGGGAAAGGAGAGAGACATGCTTGAAAAAGGATTGATCACAGTAGGGTATTATCTGTTATACAAAGGTTATAATGGAAGTGTTATTCATCTTCATTTGCCTCTGTAAGTGGAGGAGGAGGAAAACCTAATTCTACCAGGGAAGAAGGAGGACATTTGTGATGTGTTCAGGGGGATGAAAAATAGTCCTCTTGCTTGACATGGCTCAGGAGGCCATTTTGGGGGGTGAATACTGCCAGACAAATGCACTGGAACATTGTACAAGGTGAGCAGTTACTATCTCAGCCTGGTCAGAGTATGTGGAGCATGATAGGAGAGGGAAGGCCGGTAAAGCTTGAAGAGGAAGGCAGGGGCTAGATCACAAAGGGCCCTGAATGCCATGCTAAGGAAAGCATAGGAAATCAGGGAAAGGGATTGAGCAAAGCCATAAGGACATGATTTGGATTACTTCTATATTTATTTCTGAATGTTGGTTATTGTAGATATGTGCAGGTATGGTTCTCTTTTTTGCTTGGATTTTCTCCCCTTCATCTAGGTTACATCTTGCTGGAAGCTTATGCTTAAACTTCAAAGAGAAATTTATGATCATTCTAAGAAATTGGTACAAGACTAGAGCATTAAGGCAATAGCAAGAGTCAGAGCACCTTCATTAGGTGGAGCTCTGAATGCATTTAAGAGCCTGTTGCAGCTTCATGTGTCCTCATGGTTCTAGAGGTGTCGAGGAGGAGTGATGACGATGTATTTCACATCTGAGGGTACTGCTCTGACTGTATCAAGCGACAGAAGGCCGTTTGGCTTGGGTGGTTCTCAGAGAAATAGAGTTGTTCACTAGTCCAGGATGTAATGCAAACAGTACTGCTTCTTCAGCCATGGGACTCAGCAGATCCCATGGTGTTAGATAAAAATGATCCCACGGTGTTAGATAAAAATGTGATGTGGAGATCCTGGACTTCCCCAGTGGAGAGTCATAGTATGGACCCCTAAGGCTCTTGGGCAAAGTCATCATCTGCAGCAGAGAACTATTTGCTATTTGAAAAGTAGCTGTTAGACACTGCAGTTGAGTTATTGGGCCAATAACTATTGGGCCTCAGCAGAGACTGAGTGTCTCATCATTGGACAGTAAGTGACCTCATAGGCTTGGGATGTCAGGTGTGCCAGACAGTGACTCATTGTAGGAAGAAGTATTGCAGCTAGGATGGCCTTGAGTAAGTTCAGAGGGTGCAAGTGGATGAAGGAACAGATGGTACAGACTGCATGTCACCTACTGCTATTGTACTGATGCTGCTCCCTTAATTCACACCTGTGGTTTATGGGGGTTTCCCCACAATCAGCTGCTGAAAGAGGAAAAATCCTGAATTTGGTTGGTGTCGTACATTGGTGAAAGCCAAACACAGAGTTGTACTCCCACCCAAACCAGAAGTGGACCTCAAGGCAGTGCTGGGGGAAACCTGCAGAGAGAGTGGAGCTTCAGGTGGGCAGCCCAGCTGTTTTGTCTGGAGGGAGAAGTGCTCCAAGGCAGGATACACACATGCATGTGGGCGTGGGAGATTGGTTTATCTTTTGGTTGGGCCTTGGAAAGAAAATGGTTGGAAGATCAGGGACAAGAAGATCTGAGGAAGAAGCATGTGCATAAGCCTGTGGGAGCAGGAACTAAGGGTGAGGAACTTTGCATTGAATAGTGATGCTTATCAGAGAATATCCAATGCACTAAATAACCTAGGGGCTGGGATGTCAGCCACCTCAGCCTTGGCCAACCTACTGGCATGTCGATGACGTTAGAACATTTCCACCTGGAAAAAAAATTATCAATTTATCATGTACAGGGTTAACACATTGTTATAGTTCATAGCTGGAATGTCCCCCAAAGGCCCATATGCTAAAGGCTTGGTCAACAGCCTGTTGCATAATTAGGGGGTGGTACAACCTTTGGGAGGTGGGGCCCAGTTGGAATAAATGGGTCATTTTGGTCATGGACTTGAAGAGCCTATTTGGGACTCCTGGCCCCTCCACACCCCCCTCGCCCTACTTCTTGGCTGCTATGAGGTGAGCAGCTTTGCTCCACCATGCCCTACCTACACAATATTCTGCCTCATCCCAGGCCCAGCAACAACAGAGCCAAATGACTGTGGACTAAAACCTCTGAAACCATGAGTCAAAATAAATCTCCTCCCAGACTTAAGCTGGTTTTCTCAGGTATATTGTCACAATGATGGAAAGGGACTCACACACATTCTAGGTGTAACTTTTCCATTCCTGTCCACAGTGCCTTTGTCAGCACTGCTATCTGAGGTCTCACAGAGTATATGAAAAGCCTGACATGGTTCTGGGCCATGATTTGTAGGAATCGAAGGACACATTATATGGCAAAGGGGCAGTGCTGGTGAGCACAGAGCCACAGGATCTACTGGCCCTGTCCTGTGCTATACCACCTAAAATTATGAGGCAGGGGTAGCATGAACTCCTCCAGGCATCACCTGAGACTCCAACTTATGGATGCTATCCCGGTACATAGAGGACTGTCTGCAGGGAAGGGGATGGGAATAGGGCCACCTCTATTCCCACTCCATCAATCACTCTGAATGATCTTACTTAGGGAACTTATGCCTTCTGTCTCTGCAGTTGTAGGTGCTGTGGATCCACAGGGTTTGATTCTCAGAGGGAACACTTCCACGAGGGCCAGAGTGGGAGGTATAACCAGATTTAAAGCTATCATTGTGACTGGTCGCTTGACCCCCTCATGCCAGAAGTAGAGCAGGCAAAACCCAGAGTTTGTCTGCTGGCAGGGTAACTGACCCTGGTGGCTGTGAGGAGGCAGGGCTGCCCCATATCATGGGGTGGGGGGGCAGGCTTTATCTTCAGATGATATACCAGGGCATCCCCATGCATCGGTTCTAACTGGAAATGGCAATTATAGAAACTTACCAGATAAAAGTATGGTAAGCAGGGCTAAGGTCTGAACCCTCCTCTAGTGGCCTATGTGACATCACTTAGAAGAGCAGAAATAGAGCCAGGTGCGGTGGCACAAACCTGTAATCCCAGCGACTCAGGAGGCAGAGGCAGGAGGATCGCAAGTTCAAGACCAGAGGCAGTCTGTGTAATTTACCGAGACCCTGTCTCAAAAAATTAAACAATCCACTAGGGGTGCAGCTCCGTGTTACAGCACTTGCAGAGCATGCAGGCAATGAGGCCCTAGCTTCATCCCCTAATATCGCAGGAAAAAAAAAAAAAGAGCAGAGGTACTAGATGAGGGTGCAGGACTCTAGTGGGTAGTTGATGAAGGTGATGGAATGATAGGTCTCAGATCTGATTAGGAATAACTGAGCAGCTGAGACTGTATTTCCTCAAATGAATGTTCTTTGTGTGTTTTCCTGGTGTGTTGACCAGAGTTCCAGAGAAGCTGTGCTCAGAGCGACTAAATTTAATGTGAGAAGCACAGGGCTCTGAGCAGCAGACTGTGTGAGCTGCTGGCAGTGCCGTGCTGAGACCCACTTCCTGGGCCAATGAACCTGTCTCCACCTGCTTTAAGTGCAGGCTGCTATGGGCTCACAGCCCCACTCATATCTGCAGAAACCTCTCATCAGATGAAGGGTTATGCATCCCTCCTTTCCTGAAGGGCAATCTGCAACAAATGGCTATAAGGGTTGCATGATATGGTAGCGGAGGTTGTTGGTGTCCAGCCCAGATTCATTCCAAGTTCTAATTCATGCTCCAGAGCTACCAGTGTGATTAAACTGAAGCTTCACATCAGATGAAACCACACCTTGGCTTAGCCTCTTCCCCTGCTCTGTCCTGCTCCTTTTGCTCTCTTATAGGTTTCTTCTGAGCCTCTATGAAAATCTCTCTTCCAGTCCTCCTTATGGGGGACCAATATGGGACAGCTGGCTGACAGAAGAGATTTTTGCATGGCAGGCAGCCCTTGCCCATGTGCTCAGACAACAGTGGGCAGGCTCTCAGGACTCCCGCAAGGCAGGAATGCATGGGTCTGCCTGCTGAGCACACAGTCAGCCTTCAAGTCAACTGATCCCCTCTCAACACAGACCCTGGGATATGGTGCTGGCCTCACCAACTAGTTATCTTTTTAAAATTCAAGCCCAGTTGGGTGGAAACAGAGCCTCACTTCCTCCAGCTGGCATCTTCTGGAATAATGTGATGGCTCCCTGTGGATCCCCTGCTCTTCAGGCGCCTCAGGCTGCTCTTGTCAGCTTGAGAACAGGAGGGCAGTGGGTGGACAACACCTGGTGAATAAATTTACACTCTGAAATAATGGTTTCCATGTTGGGCCTTCATAATTAACTAAACAGGCTGGAGTTAAGTTTCATGTGTAAAAAACTTGTGAGAAACTCTTGACAAGAGATGGAAGTTGATGAGTGGCGTTAAGATTTTTTAAAACTTTCATCCTCCTTGACTTTTTTCTCCTTCCCTTTCTCCTCTCTGTCTCTGTCTCTCTGTCTCTGTCTCTCTCTCTCCTTTCCCCACATTCCCTTTCTTCCTTCTTGCCTCCCTCATCCTTTCTGCCTCATCCTGATACCTCTCTTCCTCTTCCCCTTTCTCCTCAAAAAACTCTCCTTGGTCTACTTTGGGTTTTCATGCATCCATACAAACTCTGCTTCTTAGGATGTGTGTGAAAAGAAAACTAGTAACATTAACCGATTATATCGGTGCTTCCATAATATGAAAATTACATCTGCAGATGTGTCTCTGATCTTGAAGGAAAAAAAAAAAATTAAAGGCTTTGCTAAGTCTCCAGCAAAAGAGGTTTTGGAAGTAAATGAGATGGCAGGTGTTTGGTGCTAAGATGTCAAAGTGAGATGAAGAACGCCACATCATACCTGGGGAGGCAGCGCTCAGCCTTCTCATTGCATCTCAACAAGTAGTCTAGGGCGGGAGGGGAACATTGCCATAAAAGCATTCCTAGTTTGACCTTGAACTTTGCAGTTCCTTTAACAGCCTGCTCTATTTGTTGAGAGAACAAAGGGCTTTATTCTATTGCCTGGGTCAGATTTTGGTGTGTTGCAATTTACAGCTCACATTGCTGGCTGGGAGTATACTACTCTTTTATGTGATTTGTATGAAATGATGACCCTATGAAAATTTCAGTGAGAATTGTCTAATTTCTGCCTTTAGGAGATTCTGCCTTTGTGATGTTTTCCTTGGTTAGCTAAAAGCACTAGGAGAAATAAGTTTATTGGTCAATGGAACAATATCAATATTGACAACGATCAATTATATTTTCTCATTCAGCTGTTCACTTAGCATGACAAAGTCCTAAAACATTCAGAACTACCTTTGCGGATGCCAGTGAGGCCTTTGAAACCTTACCATCAGATCTCAGTTGAGATCTTTCAGGAACTGGGAATCTTTGCTTTGGTGAGGTAAGTGACAACCTTCTTCTGTTTTTCTTTTCTTTTTTCTTTCTTTTTTTTTGAAGGTTCTTGAGGGTTGAACTCAGGGCCTCATGCATGCTTTGAAAATGCTCTATCACTCTTTAGACAAGGTCTTCCTAAGTTACACAGGCTGCCTCTGGCCTCAAACTTGCGATCCTCCTGTCTCTGCCTCCCCCAGTTGCTGTGATTACAACTTTCTAATTGTACAAATACCATAACACCTGCTTGTTGGTTTTTCCAGAGTGGACGTTTGTGAACAATGTGTTATAATATAGAGTTCCATTACTTTTTTGCTCGTGGTTCTGAACCAGGATAGTCTGACATGGGAGGTCTCATTCCAGAGTTTTGCTCTGATACTAAATACAAACTGTAGATCCTCCTACCTGTTGCCTTTAGGGATTTGGGGTAGAAGACGGACATGTTTGGTGCACTTAGTTATCTAAAGTGGCCCAGTTCCCATCAAATACTGATGTATTGAGATGCGCTGTATGCAAGCAGGTATAGAAATCTTACTTATAACAGAATTATTTGTAGCAATGAACTTAGTGTCTCAGAGATCCAGGTTCCTGAAAATAATGCAATTTTCTGTGCTTAACCTGTTAGCACCCAAATTATTTCTTTTGGGAGTATTGTTATACTTTTTAAACATTTAATATCTTTTACCTTTCTTAGAATTCCTGTGAGCAAAAACCTCAAATTTCATCTTAATTTTAGAAAACTGGGTGTCCTATAAATAGGACACTGGGCATTAATGAGTTAAGAATTGTAAGTCCTGGTGGGGGTTGAGGGGTTGGTGGGTAGCTCAGTGGTTGATTATATTCTTGGCATGGACGAGGCCCTGGGTTCCACTCCCAGCACTGGAAAAATAAATGAATTGTAGCACAATAGAATCTCTCTACCCTCTTCTTCACTCTCCCTTCCTTCTCCTCCCATGCCCATCCCTCCTTTTTTCCTTCTTCTCCCCCTCTTTTTTCTATCATTCCAGGAGGTTGAACCCAGGGCCTTGGGCACAGTAGGCAAGTGCTCCACCACTGAATGACTGAGCTTCACCCCAGGCCCCTTCTTTATTTTTTGCATCAGGTTCTCTCTAAGTTTTGCAGGTTGCCTCTGGCCCAAACTTGTGATCCTCTTGCCTCAGCCACTTGAGTAGCTGGAATTAAAGGTGTGTACCATGGTGCCTGGCCTTTTCTTTCTCTTTCTCTTCATTTTCTTTTTTGGGAGTTTTGTTATACAATAAATCTTCTTATTAGAGAAATTCTAAACTTTATCTTTTAATTTTGATGGATTTGGGAAAATCATCACTCAGCCACAAACCAAACAGAAGACCTGTCTCCCATTTATCATGGGAAAACAGATGCATGGCTCCTGTCTCCTGATGGATAAAGTCCTGTCCTGTGCTTTCTCCTCACATATGTGTTCTGCTCCATTGTACCCATCATTCTCACAGCCACCATCCTTTGTTTGGTGTGCTGGCTTCTGTTCCCACCATTCTCTCCCTGCTTGACTGTTCTTTAAGATTCCGCTCTCTGCTGGCCTTCCGCATAAAGGCTGACCTGACTGCTCCAGCCCACCTGGTTCATTTGTTCTCTGGACTCCTGTTGTACCAATAGTTCTGTCTAGCTCAGAGTTTGTATATTCTCTAATAATTTTAAGCTAATTTAGTTTTTTCAAATATTTATATCTGGTAGTAGTAGTTACAATTTACAACATTAAGCACCCATCATGTGTTAAGTGCATTAATTTTGTACGTTACCTCCAAATGTCACGACGATCCTGTAAAACATTATTACCTGCCTTTGGAGCTGACATGGTAGAAATCCAGAGTGGTTCCTGACTTGCCCAAGTGGCAAGGTCTGATTTGGAACCCAGTACTGTCTTGATTCCAATCTTCATGCTCTTAACACTTGACTCAGTCCTGCCTCTCAAGGGCCAGCACCATGTCATATATTTTTCCTTTCTTTTCACATTATTAGCATAGAGTTGGGCACAGAATAGGTGATGTATAAGTTCCTGAATGGCCCTAGGGCACATTATTTAGCATTTTGTGTTTTCTGGTAATGTTTCAATTCCTGACAGACATGAATATTGTGATGCCTTGCTAGATTCTGGCTATAATAAATGTCCAAGAAATAGAAAATCTACCTGGATAGAAAAACTCTAAGAGCTTTAATCAACGAAGCAGTCACACATAATTGATCTTTTGTATTTGGATGTATTTCTCTGTAACTGTATACATGAAATGCGTTTGGTGATTTGTCTAGGAAGTCAATTCTATTTATCTTTAAATAAAACACAGTATGTGGATACAGAAGTGCTAACTACTTTGCAAGGCTAATATTTTTTTTTTTTTTTTTTTTTTTTTTTTTTTTTTTTTTTTTTTTTTTTTTTTTT